>JAUYWI010065687.1:0-15129 GCA_034780595.1 Parotoplana pacifica
GAATGAGTGGAAGGCAGCAATCCAGGCCTCCCGAGTTGGTGTGGGATAGACACACTCTCGCATTGATTGATTGATAACTACAAATCTAATTTTTAAAAATTAATGCATAATAAAGTGCCATAGTTAAATTATCTACAATCATTGTTATAATCAACTATGTTATGTATTGAAATAATCATATAATAGAAATAAAATTAGACAAAAGATCAAAAATATAATGTTAATTAGACATTTCGCCAAAGGCTTTATCAATATATTTGACATTATATTTTTGATCTTTTGTCTAATTTTATTTCTATTATATTATATTATCCAAGATCATGGTGACTAACATTGAAATAATCATGTTTATATCCTGGCAAAAGATCTGCTAAATTTCAAAACTTTAACAAAAACTAAATCAATATAATATTATTGAAAATATTTATTTTATCTTTTAAAATTATGATTCTTACCTTTCTTTATCTTTTGGAAATGAATGAAATCGTAATTTATGTTCAGGTAAAAACGTTCATTAGATAAATTTGAAGTGTTTTACACCAACAAGCGGAGCAATAATGCATTTTAAAACGGAGATAGATCAGTAAATACGAGTGCCTAGACATGCACACAAACAGGTTAGTACATTTGCTCATAAAAAGAGGCATCAATAATCTCCCACTTCATTGGCTCTCCCATGTAGGCAAAATACCTACACATATCAGTAGTGAACCATCACTCACACATAGATCGTATTATGCGCTGGGTATCATCACCTGAGAGTCTGTTCAGTAATATTGTCATTTAAATTTCGTTGGCATTCAATTGGGTGAAATAAATTGAGGAAACATATTGATATTATTTAAAAATATCATGCTTGCTCCAAGACTTGTTGCGGTACCTCTAGAACCATCAAATAAATTACATTAAGTTAAGTCAGGAATTAAACATGAACCTTCAGCTTACTGGGTCTAGAAAATTACCTACCTATTGCTTACTTTAACACTATCTAATTTCGCATTTTATTTTTCTGTCTTAACTTATACACAGTTAAGTTGTTATAAATATATCCATCTACTTGGTAGCTGGCAATTGTACTAGTCTAATTTGATAAGTGGGTATGTTTGCCATTGTTGAGAATATCAAGTTTATCATAGCACAGCAGTATACCTACACACATATTTGTATTTATCATAGATAATGGTGATTCTAGTATAATCAGATCACACTACGACCCGCTAGGCTGGTGATAAAACCCGGAAAGTCTGGTCTATACAACAATGTGTAGGATAGATAGAGAATAGGTATATTATAAATGTTAAATATAAATACATTGAAATTGGATTTCATGGTGCTCACTCTGGCCCATAGGACTGACCCAAGTATACATCTATGTATAGGCAGTCCTGAAAAATGTTTGTTTTTCAATTTAAACATTTTTTTAAAACATATGTACAAATAACGTGAATAGCATTAGTGTATAGCATAGTGTATAGCATAGTGTATAGCATAGTGTATAATTTAAAACCTGGAATTTTAAATGTTCATTTGGTGGATATGCACCGTCAATATCTATCACCATTGGACCATGTTGTGAAAGTTCTTCCAGCTGCATACCGTTTTTTGCAATAGTCAATGATTGTAGAAATCTGTTGATATGAATCCATATCTCACCAACATTATCAAATGAAATCTTTTGTCGACTAGTTTCTCGGTTTCTGAAGATGAAACGGGCAAATAAGGGGACTGTTTCACTTTTGTGAACACGAATTCTTACATAAAATCTCGTTCGTTCGTGAAGGTTGTGTACACAAAACTGGTTGAAACTCACCGCTGAGGGTCCTAAGTCCCGCACCATATTTCTTGTTATTGTTTTGCATTTTTCATTTCTGACCGGATTGTTTTATGGATTTCGCTTTTTGGATTTTGGATATATTATATGGTACTTTCAATCACCGAGCTTGACTAGTCATCCTATCATGCTTCAACTTGGGTGTAGAACAAGATGCATATGAGTACATAGTTTTGATTTAATCTTGAAGGGATGTTGTTTTTATGTTGAAGCCATATTTATATTTTTACACATCATTTGGTTGGATACATTCATTTCTATGATGTTAATGCTGTCGAAGGCTTGACATATTATTTAATATTTCTTATTTTGAATGTTTACTGCAGTATAGATGTTATTCAATACTTACCTAAGAAAGGCATGACGCCAATGTTGCAATTTGTTTGGGCGTTAGGCGCCTTGAAATTCATAACATGGTTGGATGCCCTGCACTTTGATCTAAAGCTATATAAGAGAACTTGATTTTAGTTTGCCTACATTTGAACTTTTTTTTGTTATGGACTCTACTCTCTATTGCCAATTTTAATAAAGTAGTTAAATTGTTTGCTTTTTTAATAATTTAAAAGTCTAGTGTTTTAGTGTGAAGACATATCAAACATACATACGTATATTTAATACTATGATTGTTTTAAACAAATATTGATGTTTAGTTGTTTTTTTTTAAATTAACATACATATTTACTATAGTTTCAAAAATTTGTATTGTATAATCCTTTTAATTTGAATTTCGCATCATGTCATTGCTGAAATACTAAAATTCTTTTCCTGAAACACAAGGTAGTGTATGAACAGTTATAAATTAACGAAACTACATTTTAAATAGTAGCATTGTTATTCGAAAAGCTTTTAAATCAATGAGAATAGGTATACAAATATGAAACAAGTGATATAGTCGATGAATTGAAGTTGAAATGCCAATTATAGATAGTTGCTAAAATTATTAATGTTGAAAAGTCGATTAATTATAATCAATTTGGTAGAGTAACAGACATATTAGTATTGTTTTCATTTTTAGAAAATTGTTCGCACAAAGTGAAGTGATTTTGGCTTAAGTTGGGCAAGATTTTCGATCTCTATTTCTTTTTTCGTTTTTTATTCCTCGAACTTGGTTTAAGCTGTTGCAGACAAGGGAATTTTTAAAAGAAAGTCATCTTATGCAGGAGTAAGGTCGGATATGACAATAGGAATCAAGTGAGATCATGTCAGAGTTAGAAATGGATACCATGATGGCTGAGAAACGGATGCATCTGTACTCTTAGTCGAACAAGTTCAGAATAGATTGCTGGGGTTCAAACGGAAGGTGACACTGATGTTATTCAACATTCAATGTTCTTATGAATGCAGATACATTAATTATAAGGTTCAGGAACAATGGTCATCTAAAACACATAAAAATACGAGATAAGTTTATTTAAAATAGTACATAGCAATTTATAGATGTTAATAAGGCACTTATTAAATTTAGCAATTTCCTCAGAATATAATGGAATATATTTAGTGAATTTTGATTTGAATCTTGTCTATTTTATTAAGTAGAACGATGTCATTTGCCGTATATTGGTATTTTCTATTAAACTATTTTCAGTTTAAATATGTAGAAATCCTAGTATATTGTTTATTAGCTTCCCTGTTTCATGGAATTATAAATTACTATATAAGTAAATACGAAGTAGTTTCAAGGTTTCATTCACCAGTATGGTTGGTAATTCTCCATCCCCCAAGCCTATTTTACGAACCAGTCATAGAAATTTGATTGTCATGTTTTAGTTTAACTATCTTTTAAGAGATTTTAATTGGCGGTAAACATGTTATATTTGATTATATTCAATTATACCTGGAGTGGGGAAAATCACCATTGAGTATAGATTTTTATTTACATGTATTTTTACTTACGTATTTGATTTATCAATATGTAAAACACAAGTTTCATTGATATATGTTTCAAAATGTCCACCAGTTACATCAATTCTCTCAAACAAAAATTGACATTCTCGTCAAAATTTAAAAAGCATCAACTATGAGTTTATGTAAATTATTTAAATCCCTGACACTGTTCTTGCATTTTAAGAAGCAGTCATAGAAATCTATTTTCTAATAATGTTCCATACAGAATAATTGGAATTGGATTTTTTTGCCTGTCCAGGCCTCAGGAAACACTTCATCTAGCTTTTGAATAATTTGGAATAGTGCGGAGGTGCACCAAATTTTCAAACCATTTGAATGAATAATCCCTTGAATAGAAGATCATGATGTATCAAACTTTGTTTTTAAATTTCTAACCAAATTACACAGTTCCTATCGTAAATTTTTGTGCGCTATCAATATCATGAGATGACTTCTGCCCCCTGTATATATTAGGGGGAATTCATTTAAATGGTTTCTATATAGAGTGAGTTAATACAGAGATTTCGGTGTCAAACATCTTAGAATCATCACAGCAAAGTGATATAATAATTTTGTCACAAAATTAACAAACTCCAAAACTAGTACCTGACAAGATTTTTGATTATGGTTTTAATACATCCAACATTACAGGCCTGATTTTTTTCCGGTTTTAGCTGGAAATCCGACTTTTTTGGGGTAAAAAAAAACATTTTTTTAAATCGCTCAAAACCGGTGTTAAATGTGTAGGAGGTCGGGAGAGGGTATTTTTCAATAGAGTTCAGAAAATAATTAATTAATAGGTGAAAAATCACCTGCTTAAAAAGTGTTTTTTATATAAAAAAGGGCTTCGCCCCCAGACAACCCTCCCCCTCCCACACAAACTTTATTTTTCCGGCTTTTTTAGTTCAAAGCAAAATCACCCCTAACATTAACACCGATGTTATTCCATATATATAAACTCACCTATTGTATTACGACTTTGTCAGCTTGGTACCGGGTGAGTCAAAATTGTTTGGGCCGAAAATTGACAACGTAATATTTTCTGGTGTAGTTGATTTTGAAATATCAAGCCAAACCATGACTGGCGAAAGATATTCAGCCCCAATCTTTGTTGGTGCAAGCATTTAGAATGTTACATCTCTGGTTAGCCGTTGTAGTAACCTTTTTTGTGTGAGCTCCAAACGAGAGGGTCCTATCATAGGTCACTCCTAGGAAGACTGGGTTTGGGTTGAAAGGTATCTCTGTGATTGACTTTTATTGTTGGTTTCCAATTCGCTTCGTTAGTGTCACTTGAGAAGGAGATTTTGCATTTGCTGGTGTTCAGGAGTAATTTGTTCATAGACCAATTGAAGATTTCTGTCACTGCTTGCACTTTGAGCCTGGCAGTTCCTTATTCTTCTCACTGGACTAACATCATCTGAGTACATGCTGAGGTTAATGCCATTCGTGATGGACTGCTTGACTGCGTCTATGAAGAAGAGGATAGGCGACAACACCGCTCCTTGACCTAATTTTTTTTCTTTAACCGAGGATGTTTCTTGACCTAGCTCTGGCTTGTCGATTCCAGAAAAACCTGCGATCCATTTTATGTATCTGCTTGGTACCCCTTTCTCATACAGGTGGTCGAGCAGTTTATATCTCCAGACAATATCGTACGCTATAGTGTAGGTAGTCTAGGAGGGCGATTATACTGCGTTTGACCGGTTTTTCTTGGAAACCGTCGCTGTTATTTTGGGTGATCTTGATGACCTGATCTTCAGTACATCTGAATTTTCTGAAGCCCGTTTGTTCTCGTTGCAGGAGAACTCGTGTTACAGCGATGCATGAAGTGAGGCTGACAGGTCTATACGATTCTAGTTTGCTTGCCGCTTGTTCGCTTTCAGAAGAGGTAGCGTTTCTCCATCCTTGTGGACAATACCCTGTACTCCACGACTTGTTGTAGCACTTGAGAAGGATTTTCTTCATCTTTGGGCCATATGCTTGAATGAATCTGGGGTAGATCCATCATCTCCTGGGTTGATCTGCTTTTCATGTTGTTGATCGCGTTCTCAAGTTCTCTGGTGCTGAAAGGGCTGGTAGTTTCATCATCAATGGTCTTTTCTGCTTTATCTTCCTGTTCAGATTTCTGTCATTCTTCTTCATCTCTAGGTGACTCGTCTTGCTGTAGAAGTTTATGGTCTGGTTTTTCTTTGTTGTCACAGAATTCTCTTCCGTTGTTTATAATCGGTTTGTTTCTGTTTTCGTGTCTGTTCATCCGTTTAGCATTCTAATCAGATTCTATGCTTTTTGTGGGTCGGTGGAACCTTCCTTTCCATCTAAGAATTCTTTCCACTTCTCTTTCTCTTCTTTGCTTAGCCTTACTGTTGTCCCTAGCAACAGCAGCTAAGTGGAAAATTGATTAAAGGAAGGTTTATATATGGTAACTAAGGTTTCATGTGGTCAAATAGCCAACGCATTTTTAAGCGTCGTCACAAAATTAGTCTTAAGTGCCAAATTTTATTTAAATCGGTTAATGTTTAGTTTATGATATCGGTGATGAAAAATAAAAATAAAAAATAGTCCGTTTTTAAGACTGTGTATCTCCTAAACTACTTGATAAAATTGGCACACTTATTTACCATCGGAGTCTGAACAAATGTTGTGAATTTCAAGTCACGAAAGCATTTCATCTTTTAATGAGAAAGCGTCAAAAGTGGTCCACTTCCAACGATCCTACAAAGCCCATTAGGTAAAGCTGGGTTTTAAATGCATAAAATAAAGATAGTTTCAGAACTAGACCCTATTGATGCATTAAAAATTGTTTATTCAATTTTAATTTTAATGACAGAAATAATACCAAAATCACTTAAAATAATCTAGAAATTATTAAAATTACTCATTTTAAATCATTTAGAACCATTGAATTAATCGCTAAAAAACATGTTTATAGTCTAAATGATCTACTGGTAATATGTTTATGTGGAGGGGGGGGGGTTAAACTTCCGCCTCAGCTCCTTGGAACGATTGGGACGACGAGTGATTAATATGCAACATACATGGTATGTGGTTACCATTTTAATTAAAGGAAATAAATGTTTACAACTGAAGTTATTTCAATTTACATTATAGAACTCCACTAAGTCATCGTTAGAGCAGCTGAAGTGAAATGAATCCTTTTAAAGTAAATAAACAATTTTTTGTACTTTTGTATAGTAACACATGCCGCCTATTTTATCGCCAAACAGGTTCAACATAGCATATATACTAAATGTGTGGCTTGTCGTGCTAGAGGTGTAACAAAATTGTGCAAATATTTTCTTTTATTCGTTTGTGTCATTACTTTCCTAGAAAATTGTTTTAGATGTTGATGATATACAACATTATCATAAGTCACCGCTACTAATATTTCGTAGAATCTTTGTGATTCTATATGACACAAGGAACAGTTGTTCTGAACTTTAGTAGACAAACATACTCGTATTATGTCATTACAATTTTGAATATTTAAAAAATGATGTTGATTATCTATGGCATTTTATATTCCATACTTCCCATATTTTATTGCCTGAAATTTGACTTACACATACCTAGAATCAAATAATAAAAAAATATAAAAACTAATTTTGGAAATTTTACAAATAATTATTGATCACGAATATTATGTTAAATTTTTTTATAAGTTGATTTCATGAAAATTTAATATCACGTAAATCCCAAAACTTTTAATTAAGGACTTCTACGTATATTTTATATTTAATGCACGTTTTATTTTTATCTGTCGTTTTTCCAATACTGGGAATGGCAGACTGCTAAAATGAAAGATTAATTTCGAGATGAATTTAATATCAGCTTGAATAAATTCATCAACAGGCATATATAATTATGTTATATGGTGACACTTCAGGTAGAGTCTGCCATAATTACCTTTGTTTTCTTAATCCATAGTTGTCCTTGCTAAAAAATTCACGGTCGTGTCCGATATAGTTGGCCAAAATAACTCAACCCTAGTTGGATAAACATATTTTCACATAGGCTGCGGATAAATGGGAGGCTACCTACCCCCAAATTTGACATATCCGCTTGATAACACAAATTAAATATTTTACGGACATCCCAACTTTTCTATTTATGTAAGGGGTATTGAAAATATTGAAAAAAATATATTACTGAGAAATATTGCTTAGAAATGTCGAGAATTAAAAAAATGGAACTTAAACAAAATTATAGGTCATAAAACCATTAAAATGTACTTCAAAGGTGACAAAAGGTGTTCGAAAAATTACCGAAATTCACAAAAATGTCCAAAAAAAACTTTGATGGTTTTTCTGGATCAATGGAAATAGAAAATGCCAGTATTCTTTTCAAGAGATTTAAAGACTTTGAATTCATCTATGGTGATGCCAAAACTGTTTCTCATTTGAATTCTTTAACAGACTATGGTACCACTGAAATTGAAAAAAAACTGAATGTTCAAATCATGTGGCCAAAAGGCTAGGAACAGCATTGAGAAATATCATAAAATCCAAACATTTTGGAGGGAAAGGAATTGGAAGACTAACAGACCTAAAAATTGAAAAAATGACCAGGTACTATGGCCAGAACAAAAATGAAAAGAACCATTTATGGTACATTGTTCCACTGCTCCTTTACAGACACATTTCCTCAGCATTTCTGGTATCCCAAATCAAAAACATTTTGGTGCTTTTATCAGAGAGCAATAGCAAATGGTATTGTGCCTGAGAAGCATGGTGCCAAATTGGCACAAATATTTCAGAAAATGCCACTATATAAGAGACTATCTAGTGATGAACTCCTCAAGAGGTGTAGAGGTGGGTGGGACACAGAATAACAATGAAAGTCTGCATAACGATATTTAGCAAAAGTGTCCAAAAACTAAATGTTGTAGGTTTAGAAAAATTCAGCTAGCTATTTATCAAACAATGTCTTCTTTCAATAAGTGCATTTGATCTTCTTACACCACACATATGCAAAAATTGAACTTACCTATAATACTGATGGCCAAAAAGCTGTTCATGACATCTGACAAAAAGAGACTTATTAATTTTGCCTGCAAATATACTCTCAAATCTAAACTTATCTTACAGAAATAAGCAAATATACTTCAAGAAGAGAGTAAAAGGTCTGAGGGAGACACATTATGGTGCTGAATTATTTTAATTAAGAGACAGGAGCCATATATTCTAAATATTGGACAATACTCTATTCTGAACAATCCCGTTCCTAGAAAATATACTTTTTTAGGCTTCAAACTGTATCAACTCCTAAAATACCATGCTGTAACCTAACCATTTTCACCATTTAGTGATTTTGCACAAAAGGTAGTTCAGGAATTGGCTTTAAGTGCATTTACTTGGAAAATATTTGACCTTAATATTTGAAAATGGTCAATTTTTTGGTAAAGATTTTACGTAAATATATTTTTGGTGTAAATTTGTTTAAAATTTCATTTATTTATCTAATTCTAACTAACTTTTATTACATTTATATTGTATAATAACACATGCAAAAATTCATTTGATATATTTTGAAAATTTACTAAATTTCATGGAATATGTACCAAATCATACATTTTTACATAATTTATGTAAAGGCTTGTCAAAATATAAATATAGTTATTTTCATTTATTTTAAACTTCAAAAAAAGTTTGTACCTGTTCTATTAAATAAAACGCTTTAAACTAGAATTGGAAGTCTCTTTCTAAAAACCTGGATATAGCCCCTTAAATTCAGATCTATTATTCTATGTTTATTTAACCAGTGTACTATTTTAATAAAATTGCTCGAAAGGCTTCGATCTTTATTTTAACTTTAATTATGAAATCCTCATCATAATTTTTTATATATAAAAAATGTGTATATATTAGCAATTATGGACACTTTTCTCAAAAGTAACATTTTTCTCAAACAGAGAAGATGTACCAAACTATAGAGAATCAGACAAGCGCTTGATCAATAATGTGTTAGTTTTCTTAGATATTCATTTTCGAATAGTGTTTGCAACAAATGTGTTAAATTGACATCTCAGGTAAATCAAATTTTGCGGGAACTATTTTACTTGATAAGCTAATTGTTAATAATACTTTTAATCGATAGAAAACGTTTTTGACGGAACCATTTTACTTGATAAACTAATTCCAAAAGTATTATTAGTCCTTCACAATTTATTCACTGGATATTTACCATGATGACATCAAAAACTTACGTCTTAGGCAAAATCTAGTTTGGTACGTTTATTCTTCTGTTTGGTAGCATTAATTCCTCAGGTGATCCCCCTAAAATTCATACTTCCGGTAATGAATTGGATTGACATGTGGTAAACAGATATTTGGTAATGATTTGTCCAAAAAATGTTTTGAAAAAGGCGCACTTTTCTATATGAGTGACAGTTCGCAATATTTTCTAATAAATCTGATTCGTAAACTTCAAAATGTAAAATAAAATCCTGCATCAGATGTTATCTACATACATAAAAAAGACAAAACAATATTGACTAATAAAGATCTACATATTTATTTACGTAAATGCAGCATATGTCAAGCATTTTTTTATGAAAGTTGCTTTATTACTTCGTTTAGATACATTATTACCGTTTTTCTGCTAATACTTTGTATCATCTATCATGGAATGCCTACCTAGTTGCCTTGCTTGTTTCTTTTCTAGTGTGTTGCGTAGCATAAATAATTAAATTATACCTTATTATGCCATAAAATTATCATTTCTATTGTTCAATCAATTGATTAAACTTTTTGGTATTACTTTTAGACTTTTAGAAAAGCTCTCTTTCCCTGATTAAAATTATGCATGCACCTTTGGATAAATTGAAATGTCACAACAGTGTATTATTTATTTAAAAAAGCGTAAAATTTGTCGTTTGTAATATCTGAGAACACCACCGACACGAATGTTATTAATTTATTTGTTCTGTGGTTGAGTTGTTTTCGAGCATTCTGCAAATATGTACTGTGGATGGTGGGGTGTAGTTTACCCCTCCCCAGGTTACTACGAGGTATTAAAAAAGTTTCATAGTTTCTCCTCAATGCACATATACTCATACCGAGGCTGCCAGGCTAGTGTCCACCTTTTTTTATAATACCCAGTTGCGTTGATTTGTAAAACCAAACTGATGCAACAAGGAGGAAAACTTCAAGTACATGATTCATTTATTTCGAATGTAATGTGGTCACCAAAATCAAAATATCACTTGGCACTCTTATCTTAGTCATTTTTTCTGTTTCATTTCATTAATCTCTGCAATTTTTATTTTTTTGCTTTGTATAATTTATAATAATTTACATTTAATATAATATTTACATAGGTAATAATGTTGATCATAAAGCGATACAGTTACACTTCTATATGCGAGAGATTCAATATCAAAATAAGTTTTATTTTTTTATTCCTGACATCTGATTCAAAAACTTGTTTTATTATATGATATTCAAAGATACCAATATTTAAATTTAGTTTTGACTAAGAATAGTATCTCTGTGAATACTAAATAGAAAGTAGTCATACTAGAAGATTTGTACAGCCTAGTTACAGTCGGTATGCATAATATATACATATGCAAATGTAGGCACAATTAGTTTTCTATTTTATAAATTTCTGCTATGCACATATCCTAAACAGATGTTATTCGATCACAATCAGATGTAAACTGAATATGAGGCACTGTATGTCTTCTCGATTCGATAATGCTTCTGTCATGGAGTGGTCCTGTGTTTAAACTTTGGTTTGTGTGTCTATTGTTAGAACTTACGTTTATCTTGTATTGTAGAGCGCATTCTCTCTCATGAATAACATTTTTAGCTTCTGATTTTTGGTAAAATTCCCGAATGTTGGTCTCTTTTTTATATCCAGTGATAGCTTCCATGATATCGAAACAGACATCCAATATTTCAAATAGTGTAATGAGGCTCGCTCCCACCCAGAGGCCCATGCACCCGCCAATGTCACTCATAAGTCGACTCAGTGGGTATTCTTCGGTTTCTTCAACTAAATCCATAAATAGCGATGATGGCACTACACGTAGCATCATAAAATTTCGGTCAACAAACATTGTATTTAATAGATCTTGTCTGTCTGCTTTTAATACGGCAGCTAAGGAAGTAAACTGTGGTTTGTTCGGATCTTGGACTAAAGCTTTGCGCCACATATCGGATTTGTTGAATTGTTTAATTTCACGAGTTTCCATTCTGACCAGAGTTTTTAACCATTCGAAGTGAGAATTACGCTCGTCAACTGCTGGGAAACGTGCGCGCGACATCACTGTGGTGTAGGAAGAATGTTGACAAAAGTCCCTGTAACAGTTGCTTAATGATTTCAGTGGAAGGTTTCTGAAAGTTTGTTTGAGGCATTGATCCAGCAATTGACTAGGCATTTGAAGATTTGGATTTTTGCAAAATTTTGCTGACGCTAAACTACTCGGAATGGGGTATATTTCTAACAAACAGTTGCAGTATTTGTGAACTTTCATTTGTAAAGTATTATATACACAATCTGCCCATTTGCCAATAAAAGTTGCATTCTTTTTTGTGACGCTGTCTGCATAAGAATAATAGTGACGTTCTGAAGTACATTTTTTTAGTTTAGGCATGTGAATTTTACGTGTGATTTTTAAGTCAATGATGGTACATGTGTCCAAAAGATAGCTTTCTCCGATATGCGGAAAACTTCCCGGTTCGTGAATCATTAGTATAATTCCTGAGGGCATATCCAAAGAATTATGGGGATCAATATGGAATTGCGGCGGATATTCTAGTGACTTATAAAGTATTACTTGAAAATTGGGACGAAAACCTTTATAAGTGACTTCTTTTATGACTTTTCGAGTTTTGTTCAATAGAGAAGCATTAAATGTGAAACAGTTTCCATAAGGCCAAATAGTGTGCACGCGAAAATGTGACCAGTTGCACGGTTCATTTTGATAAACACAATTGACTATAAATGACCAAGCAGGCTGACTGTAAGGTTGCTGATTCACGTAAAGATAGTCTGATAGACTTCTTAAATAAGTACTAGTGAAGTTTAAAAAGTATTTTGACTCATTAAACTTATCTAATCTTTTCATTAAATTGGTAAATTCTCCAGTATCTTGTGGCGGAAAAAACACTGGATTTAAATTACAAAATGAGATGTCTGGAAATATGAAATCATCTCTTTCGTGTTGTACATTGGTGAGAACCGGTATTTGAATGTATTTTTCAATAAGGTAAAACAAGTTGATGCTAAATCCAATAAATGCACTCAGGACAACCATCAGCCAAAACAAACGAGTCCGTGTATTTTTCGATTGCGCAGTGTGATTGATTCCATGTAATGTAGTACGTTTGCAGAAATGCAAAACAACTCCGCTTAGTCGACTGGAAAAAGACTTTTGGTTCACACCCTGCTTAGAATTTGTCCATTTATTCTGATGAAAGTGGCATTGATTTCCAGTTGAAGATGGTTGAGGCAAAGAATAGCTAACTGCAACATGTTTAATCTTGTTTTGAAATTGTATTTTGTCATTAACTGCTATAATATCATGATCACTACATTCCATGTTTTTCAGTTTTTACTTTCCTTCATAACACTTCAGATGATGTAAATTATTTTTAAGTTTTATTATATAGAAAAAGATAAGCCAATAAAAGCGTTTTGTAATTTATCCAATGAAATCGCTATTTTTACATATATGATTTATATCTTTATATAGGTACCATTTTGTTCGTAATTTTGATAAATTATTCATCTAAATCACCCACATTTAAACACATTGTGATATTTGTCTCTGAATTTAGATTAAAAGTCTAAATTTAGTTTATTTTCATCAAAAATATTAAAACGTTTTATATTATTATCAAATGCTACTCATATACAGAGTATAATGATTTAAAATATATTGAAAATTAATATTTTTCTCAGTTTTATAATTTCTAGTTTTGGATCAGTTGTTGATCACCTACCTAATTATGTATACCTACTATTTCTAAATCTAAAGTTGCTAATGAACATTTTATATATATATTCATCTTTTTGTTCTGGCATGTGTAGAATTTACTAAAGTTTGAATTCTAACAGATCAGTAATAGAATTAGTTTTATAGCTTCCCTATTTTTTTCTAGATAAGTCATGAGAAACAAGATCTTTTAAGTGAAATGTTAGACTTGAAATCTCGCTCAGATCAAATGTTAGAACTTCATTCTTCTGGATGGTCTTCATGGCAACACAAATTGCTCAGTCACATGACTTGCTGCGTTCGACAGATTCAGAATTTGGCATCGATCTTTCATAAATTAGCTTCTGGAATTCAACCTGACCCAAGAGATTTTCTAGATGCACCAACATGTAAGTATGAGAAAATCTATTAGGACGTTTAGCTGAGCGATTTATAGTGGGTGATTTCAAGTTTGGTGTGTTACTCGGGTGTAAACTCAACCCAGGCTGCGCCATTTGAACACCAAACTTGAAATAGATATTTTGAGTTGAGTTTGTCCGGTGTTGAAATAAACAATTGAATAACTCAAGTCTTACATCTGAGTTATTCCAACCTGAACAAAGATAATTTGATTATTTCTTTTAAAGCATGAAAGGCTTATAATCTTGTTTAATATGAAAATAGTGTTGAACACAGTATTTAGTTATTTAGTATCTAATAAAAGTATAACAGCACAATAACATAATTAGTTTTCATTTTTCATGCTACACCTAACCCCTAGGGGTTAACTCCAATTCAATTTCAAGTTTGTGTTTGGAATCATAATATATTAATCCTTCGTGGCTAATGGGGATGGGGTTGTCAGAAAACAACTCAAACGGTTACATGAAATTTGGCATGCGGAGTTTCTTATGTAAACATTTTAAGGGTCTGACCCCCCTCCCAGGGTCACGTGACTTCCTCTGAAAAAAATAGGCTGGACCAAATTACCAAAATATACTTTTTGTAAAAATGTCAATTCTGAAGCCAAATAATTATTTGGCTTCTGACAATATGTCTACTAAATAACAATCAATTCTATGATTATAATCTTAGAATTAATTATTATTTAGTGATATATTGTAAACATTCCACTGTTTTAGATATATTCCGGGTTTTTGAAAATATTGATTTCTATGACTAGGGTTCAACCTGAAAGTCAAAAAATTAATAGCTTCACTTTATTAATTACACAAAAACTAACGAACAAAATTTCTTCAAATGTTTTTCTATAGATGCCTAACAACTGTCGACATTTTTATTAAGAAATATTTCTCCAAAAAAAGTTTATGCAAATCTGTGTCAATAATTGCCTATAATTAAAAATCCTTCATATTTAAATACAGGGCTGCTCAAAATTAACCGATACAAGAATTTTGTAAGAAAATAATTTTAGAAATTATGTCTATCTTTTAAATTATTAATTCCTTATGAATTGTTCTATTAGAACAGGATC
>JAUYWI010065698.1:0-15128 GCA_034780595.1 Parotoplana pacifica
TCAACTCTGCCCCCCCCCCCGAAATAGACAAAGAACTATGACAGACAGACATTTAGCCCGCGTTTTAAACTGACAAACAACAATGTTTAAAAAATGTAAAAAATTATTGCAGTAATTAATAAATATTGTATATACTACTCGCTCTAGATATAAAAGAAGTAGCAGTGACATAAAATCATTTATCTTTTGTTAAAATAATTGTTAAATGTTATAACTGAATTTAGCTTTATTTTTTACTCAGAGTATACAAAAATATTATTTGTAGGCATTTAATTTTATGAGTCAACTCTCTGTGTATGAATATACCTTTCTTACTCTATGACCGGCATGTTGTTACAATAATGAGTACAAGCGACATTCCTACTGTCGGTGCACATGCCTGACTAGCGTGTGTGTACCACTGAGCATTACAGAGTAGGGAAAATGTCATAAAATAGTGACACGAAAACTAAAACATAATAAAAGAATGTTCAAATTGCCATGTCGAATTGTCTATAGCTCGTACAATTTTAAAAATACAACGGATATTTCAATGAAATTAGATGACGGTCAAATATACCTATACGGTACTGTTAAGTTTTATCAAATGAATACGAAAAACAAACCAAAATTTGAAACAACTATTAACTATTAGTAAGAATATCTAAAAACGACCTTTTCATTGTGACTTTTTTGGGGTATAATTTGTATTCCTAACAACCGATCAAACACACCAACATTTTTATCACTAAATGAGTTATAAAAACTTGTACAGCAGAGAAAACTAAATGTGATTAAATTTTTTTCTTCATATAAATGCATTAAATCAATTTAAATAGTGCACCAGATACGTCAACAATTATTTACCTAATTGGCATCATTAATGAACCTGAAGCTCTATCTTGCTACAAATCAGTCAAAAAAATGCAAATCACGTTAAAAAACATCAGATTTCACTAAACAACCCCCCACCGCTATTACAATTACAAAAAACTAAACCAGACCCCGACTAACTACGAAATCTGAATATCATCTCTAATGGAAAACACGTTGCTTGTAGTTTAAAGCAAAACTCCACAAGTTCTAATTAATTAAATTTCTTTCTTTAACAAATCAACTTGTTATCAGTAAACAATCTCATAGCATAGGTAGCTAGCCATTCTTCAATCTCGAGCACAAATAGATAGATTGACTATATTTGAAATTCAACAGAAATAAAAATATCAAGGGCATAAAATAAAGTGATTCCACAATATAATAATTGAGTAGAAAGAGACAGAGCTCTATAATAATCACGATCAGGATAACCCAATTCCTTCTTATCTAACTATTTAGATGCCCACTGAAAAAGTAGAAATTAAATTCAGCAACCATCATTTCAAAGTATGTATGTACATAGGTATCAAATCTCTCGCATCGTTTGATTTTCTACTAGAGTGAGCACATTTGCTTATCGAACAAGAGTTTTATAGACGTGCAAATGAAGCAATTAGCAGTTAGCGACTGCAAGTCGAAACCTATTAAATAAATTGTGTTCACCAAAAAAAGAAAGAATTATCCATGTAAAAAACAAGAGAACATACAATTTGACTTTGAATAATTGATCACATCAGAAAATAAACATAATCGACGTTTCTCGGAAATATGACAGAAAACATATTAGCAAGCCTATAATGACAACTATAAACACGTCGTGCTAAATCAGAGAAAATAATGTCATCCCTTTAGTAATGTCATTTGAACGTCTTTCTATATTGAAGGTAAGGTTTTTATACAAATAATAATACACAAAAAAAAACTTGAAACTCATAGTTATTAGATAAAGTTTTTTGTTCACACTAAATGAGCAAGAATTTAAATTTTACCATAACGGTAAAAAATGTGTTACTAAAACATAAAATAAGTGAAATCATATTTGTATTAGAGTATGAAAAGTATAAAAACTAACACCATAGTTCAGTTTTAGGTAACTCAAAAGAAAAGTGGCCGACAAATCTACGACCGTTTTTTTATACAAGAGCCTAATTTTGCATCGTTATAAACTAATATGGTGCGTACGTATGTAGATCCCCATGAGACCAGTAGAGAGGACCTTAAACAGTTCTTCCTATGTTAAATTGTTATCTCCCAAAAACTTTTCTTTACTCGGTTATCAGGAAACTGTTTATGTTACAAGTATTTTAGAAAATGTTGTCTACGTTCACGGGAAATGAGTTATTGTATTTTTGTTTTTATTAAAGTTATGTATTTTATATTTATAGTACTGACAAGCAGTACAGTATTTAATCTTAATTGTAATAAAAATAACAAAATAATTTTCGAAAACCTATTTCCCGTCCATTTTTTTATAATTACAACAAAAGTCAGTACCTTCCTAAATTATAGGTCAATTGAATAAACCAGTGAAATACGACTTTTGAGAGATCAAACTGAACAATAGAAAGGACCATTTTTAAGGTCCTTAGTGAGTCGTCGTAAGGGGCCTAAAAGGGCGCCATGTCAGAATTAGTCTCTATACAAAACTTGGCGCTTTAACCACAAAATCCGTCATCACTTTTTTTGGCTCTATGAGAAAACCCAACTACTTCGACATCGACACAAATATAATTACATATCTCGGGTAATTATTTGTTGGCTCTAACATTTCAAAATGAGCATTTTATCACATTTAAGTATAAATTTCCCAAGTAAGTACTTCTCTCTTTAATGTATCTGAATTTCGAATATTTGATCAACAATGCAACTCTATAATAAGAAAATGAACATAGAAAGTTGCAATTTTGACCCAACTACCACTAACTACTGTACAAGTGGGCATGATAAATAGACGGAGATCAGCAGGTGCTGTGAAATGCGACAGAGCGTCTATCATCAATACACCGCACAAAATCGTGTCATGTAACAATGTCGGTCTTGAATAACCCAATCAAGATAACTGCTAAACCCAGTTAAAAGTCAACCCAACAACCACCGTAACTGACATGGCTGTTGGTTCACAGCTATGCATACACAAGCAAGTGACGTAGATTGTACTATGAAATATTCAATAACCTTGTATTAGAAAATAAATTGAAACAAAATGCTACTTTCTGACTTCATTAAGAAAATTAAACCGTTCAAACCATGAATATAATTATGTATGTACCAATAATAATTATTAGCTAACTACATCTTCTAAACATAACAAAACAAAATCAAAGTTAGGTTAAACCACCATCTTACATTCAGTTATAAAGATCCACCCTGGAATCTAGAGGGTTTGCATCTAAAACAACAGGTTGGTATAACAGATGTGTAAAGAACTAGGTAGCTACTCGTATTATTGAGTCTGAACATTTTAAAAACGTATCTCTTGCTCCAAAAATCACAAAGTATAACATAAAACAAAAAGATTAGAACCCGGATAGGAGGTGAACAACATAGAAAAAGGTCCTCCCGCCAAAATTAAATACAGGTGAAGCACATAAGTTTGGCTTGCAGTATTTACAATCAATGTATCATCTTCGCTGGGTCAGCAAACGATAAAAAAACATATTCTCAGACCTTTGTTATTTATTTTGATAGAAAATTTAGAATTCTCAAAATAGGAAATTCTTTTTTGTAATCATTATTCAGGTAGGAGGTATGCGTTTAGTTTTAAAAATTCAGTGATTAACATTCTTTTCAAAAATTTTATATAAATCGAAGTAAGACTTCCAATTATCAAAATTATAGACAGTGATGACGTTATCAAAGGAATATAAAGGTAGGTAAATGCACAACACAAAAGCTAAAATTTATCAATAAAAGAAAATAACTGGGATCGGTTGGATTGTATTATTAGTAGAATGGAATTTCTGTTAAACAGAATTCATGGAATTCATTGTTAAACTGCATACAATAGAACTCACCTCCGATTTTGGCATTATAGGCCACTCCAACACCACAGATTTTGTTATTGGCTTGGGCTGCCACTTCGCCAGCACACCGTGTCCCGTGTCTATGACGAAAATAGAAAATGTGTTAAATAAAAGCACAATTTTAACGTACCAGATGCACAGTATTTATAAATATTATCCTAACTGTCATAAAGTCAATCCAATGGCTCCCAATATTTTTTGGCCATAGACTAAGGGTAAAACACCGAAGTGATTTTTTTTGTAATCCAGACTGATTAAATCTATGGCCAGAAGAACGGAAGCATCAATGTTCTTTGGGCACTTAATGAAGGCCATATGTGGTATACAAGGTCTGAGAATGTGATAGTCAAATCTGTGAATCAAACTAAGGTTCAGGCATAGCCAGGGCATATATTTCATCATGGAAATAAGAATAAAATTAGAAATAGCTCACTTGTTTCCTGGGTTCTTGTCATTTGTCATTGGATCATCATCATGGCCATTGATATCTGTGCTTGCTAGTTTATCCTAAAAGAACAAAGAAATTTATAATTCAGATGTATTTTACAAAAAAACGTCATTAAAAGAATAATGATTTAAAATTACTAACAAATTTAAAATAGTATCACAATTCAAAATGGTTTAACACAATTACAATAAAGATAAATAATTACTTTTTATAGTAAAATCCTAACCATTATAAACAAATGATACAATATTATTGAAAGTCTATATTAGATCAATAAAAGAAAAAGAGGATATAATTTGTCAATAATTTTTGAAATGGTCAAAATTTACAATAAAATACTAAATAATGAGTATTTCTTGAAAGGGAAATTTTATAGAAATACTTACATACAAAAGTATTAAGAAACAAAAAGTATCAAAAGATTGGGTGCATGACTGGTCTTTACTTTTCTGTACATAGATATCTTGTACAATGGCTCTCACTATACTTAGTAACGAGATTAAAAGCTTACATAATTTTGCTTCAGATCAGGATGTGTGTAGTCTATGCCATCATCCAATATGGTGACAACACTGCCCTTCCCGGAGTAACCCAAATGCCAGGCCTCTAGTACATTCATATCTGGCAGTTTTTCAGTTTGAGAACGCATCTAGAAACATTAGATAAGTATACATCAACATGGCACACACATTCATCTCCACTGAAGGTTAAAACACTTACTACATATACCCAAAATTTTCTGAACTTACCAAGTACCACATTTTTGGGAAATAGGGGTCATTGAAATATGGTTTCCAAGTGCTGGCAGCCCGTGTGGTCCTCCTCAACAGCACTTGCTGCTCTGCCCAAACAATCTGACAATTAAAGAGAAGAGATGAAAATAAAGAAACAATAAAATGGAAATCTAAAACAAATTAGAAAATAAAATAGTTTTACAAAAATAATTTAAGGAACATAAAAGCTGTGACTTTATTGAATTTTATCTTAGCAAAAACAACTACACAATATGTATGTAAATCTAAAAATATTAGCTAAAAACTAAAATCGCCCCTAGCTATACAAGTATTAACATTCATGTCCAACATATAAGCTATAAAAACTGTATGAGATTTAATAATAGAAATATAATACTTAGTTAAATAGTATTTCATTGAGCATTATTAATAATCACCTTTTTATGAGATTCCAAATTTCTTGTGTGATGCTGCTGTTCCCCCAATTTTGAATCTTTATGCTCTAGAAGATAGTGATCATCATGAAATCGAAGCTGAAATAACGAATAACAAAATCAAAGTTAATGGTGTCAGGTGACATAAATATAATTCTGCATCAAGTATGCAACTTACTGGAGCCTTAATATTGAAGCCAAGGTCGTTGACAATTTTATGAGCCTCACTAGAACCTCCAGGAATGTGGGCTACCCATTCATTCAAATGTGTCCCCACAGAAATATCACTAGACTTCAACTGACCACTCACTAGCAAAATCGTCAGGCAATGTACAAATAGTGGCAAGCATAGCTTACATGAAAACATTGTCTATGCTAAGCTGCAAAAACAGTCAACTAAAATCAATAAAACACACTATCTTTGATTAAAAAAATGGTAGACACCAAAAAATAACTCTTAATACTTCTTATCATACAGACAATTGAATTAAAATAATATATTTCACTTTGATATTCAACACAAAGGTCTAAACAAAATTTGACCATTTGAAACTATATATAGGCCTCAGCAAAAAAAAAAAATTGTCAATGTTTATAACATAAATGATTACAATGATACAAATATCAATAGATTAATGTTATTGTGTTGTAGTCTATGAAAACACTCTGTGGGTATCTATGGATATATAAAACAATTTCAAGAGCAGTTTCCACCTTGGAAAATGAGGTTACAGCATGACAATTCCAGACTACATGTGGCAGTATTAGTATGTGAATAGCTTGTCAACCAAAATATATTTTTGCTGCAACAACCACCATATTCCCTCCCCCATGAATCACTACATATTTAGAAACTATAAAACGTCTCGACATGGAATAAATTTGGCTGAGTCCAATCAAATTTTGGAAAACTGAAGATTGTTTATGGCTAACAATGTTGTTATCAACAACAAATTGGCTAAGGAAATTGAATGCCTCAAAGAGGACCTTCTAGCTGTAGTCAACAACACTGGTGATTATGTGGTGCAAATTTATGAATTTTAATTTATTGATATGTTGTAACATTGTAATCATTAATATAAACCTGGCCAATATTTAAAACAGGGTGCAGACCAAATTTTTGTTCTTTAATGGTTCATGGACATTGTATATCTTGTATTGAAAACATTATATAATGCAAATCTCAAGTATACAGAGATTTATTGGCAAACTGTTTGTCTCAAAAAATCCATATGAATTTCATCATGAATGAGAAGGTTCACAATTATTATGGTGAAAAAGAATACACTAGAGGTAGTAATATGAAACCACCATCATTTTCTTTATTAAAATTTTTCTATTTAACATTTTTGGGGAAGCTGTAATAATAATTTACTTGCCAAAAAATACCTTATATTAAATTTCATATGTTAGCCCCTAAATTTCAATCAATAGTTTGTATTCAGACATTTCATTCATTCATATGAAAAAAATTTTAAACTAACCAATTTCGTTAAATAATGGTTTTCAAAAATGTCTACTGATGAATAAGGATCTTTTACATAAAGTATTTTGAATAAATTATTTATAGAGATAAAAGAATTACATATATTCTAAGTGTGAAATTGGTTAGCTTTTTTAAATTTTATATGAATGAATAAAATGTCTGAATACAAACTATTGGTTAAAATTTAGGAGCTAATACATATAGGGATTGTGTTAATAGTTAAATAAAAAATGTACTACCACATTGAACAATGCTAATAAAATATTTGTAATCAGAATAAACATTGACAGGTGATATCATCAACTACTAGTGAAATTACCCATTTTCTAAAACAGAAAATAAGGCACTCCATTATTTGGTCATATACAGAAAAATAGTAGTATGATAGAGATTTTTTTGCCATAGATTCATGGTGGCAAATACATAAAAATTAATTAAATAAATTAAAAAGTTCACTTTACACAAAGTTAGAGTGAAATAGATTCAAATATAGCCATAAAAATTATATGGACAAAAAGAGTACTTTGTACACAGTAATTAAAGTGCATAACAAACATTGTGAAAGTCAGTATGGGAAAAAGATGACAAAACATATTTAGTTGAATACTATGTGTGTAAAATAGGCAAACATTGATATCTATTACAGCTTTGGTAATTGTTGGTTTTTGATAAAACATTTGGAGAGAAACCTGTTTAAATAAATAAAAGTAATTCTAAATGATAGATATTTTCAGTTGATTTAAAGTATATTATTATTCTTCTTCTAATTTTATGAGTTAACTGTAATTGTAATAACAAAATTTGAATTTATGTTTTCTATGGTTATAGTGCAGACAGGTTCATAGTAAAACATAGACTTATAGATATTTATTGATTTTCTTACTATGTATTGCACTATGACTGCAGTATCAACATAGAAATCATAAATTCAAATTTTGTTGTCACACTTACAGTTAACTCATAGAAATTAGAAGAATATGTTTTAAAACTTGAAAAATATACTTTTTATTTATTTAAATAGATTTCTCTTCAATTGTTATATTAAAAAAGAACCATTACAAAATATAGAGTTAATTAGATTTAATAGATTTCAAAATTTGCCTATTTTACACACATATTTTGGCCAAATTAGAGTCGAGTGAAGATATTTTGCAATGGATGTTTATTTTTTTATAATTCTTTTTTACTATCTTATCCATCAAATGAAAAATTCAAGTTTCATTTAAATCAGTTATTATAAAATGGTGAAAATATCAGAAAAACATTGTTGTCATGGCTATTTGTCTCCTTAGCAATGGTTGATAGGCATTAAATTATCATTTTACCTTGGCTTATCAATTAAACATCATATGTTTTAAGTTTCAACCAAATCAGTTACTGCAAAATGTTTAAAATAGGTAAAAACAGTGTTGGTGAGATGATTTAAACCCCTTCACAAAGGTTGATATGCATCAAATAATCATCTTATCTTGTTTTAATTTTTGTCCAAATTGGATATTGTAAAATGTTAAAAATAGTTAAAAATGGTGTTGTTGTAGTCATTTTCTCCCTTAGCAATGAATTTTATACATCAATGTAGCATTTAAATTTGAGTTAACCATTTGGAAACTTATATTCCAAATTTTATCCTAATCATATATTGCAAAATAGCTGATAAACTTGGTTGCTATGCATTAAATTAACATTTTTCTCATCCAAGTTGGTAAAGGATTCCATGTTCCAAATTTAATACAAATCAGTTAATTTTTAGGGGGTTAATACCAATGTTGAAGATGAAAATACAAAACTTGCAAAAGTTTTGATCAATTAATATCTTTGGGTTAGGATTATGGTCATGGTAGAGTTATAACCAAATTTTCATGAGCACTACATACAACTAATAACTAATTTAATTTTAATAGGAATCTATTTTTGCAAAATATGGTAAACTAAAAAATGGATCATTTTCAATTCTCCAATATAACCTTCTGACAAAGGCAGTTATACTTTTAGAACTAATTGCCTATTGCCATAGGCATAGATAAACACCCAGCCTTAAATAAATTCTGGGTTAAAAATATTTTAATCAAAATAAATGTCTAACATTGAATAAATGCTGGGTTAGAAACATCGGCCATATTGCTGAATTTGACTGCCATGTAAGAATATATTATAAGTACATTGTTAGCTTCAGTTAGTGTAAGGGGCACCCACTTTGTTTTGAACCATAAGCATTCTATATCATCAGTAACCATATGTTGAACCATAGCATAAGATAAGCATAATAGGTAGGTAATTTGGCTAATGGATATATGGTTATCCTCTTTAATTAAATTCAACAATTTCCAAATTTTGTAATGACAGCAGATTTCACCTAGCTACTACCCACCTTTCTTTCAAATGAGTCTCTGCACTCTTTACTAAATTTTTGTCATAATTTTTGCATACTGTTATTCAGAATATGATTCATCAGGTCATGTTGCATAAGTAATATGGTGGCATTCATCAACATTTAAAACTTTCTATCAAAAAAGTGTAACGGAAGAACTGAAATTCTTCTAACAAATAAGGATGATATATTGAAGCAATGAAAGACATACATAGAAGAACTACAATAAAACAAATAAACCTGTGCAAATGATATTCAACTAGAAGAAGAAATTGTCCATGACAACTTCAGAGGACCATCAATATTACAATGTGAAGTTGAAGAAACTGTTAAACATATGAAGACCAAGAAAGCAGAAGGAATGAATGGAATAGGTACCAGCAGAACTACTTAAATCCCTCAAATCAAAAACAATGAAAATTCCCACCAATATTTGCAACTCAATGTATGATCAAGGAAAATGGCCATTAAAGAAGAAACCAAATGCAATAGACTGCATGGACTATAAAGCAAGTTGGATTTAGATGTGTATGCAGCACTAAGGAAGCAGGAAGCAATAGAAACAATGAGAACATTCATTGAAAGAAGCCTTGAATATGATAATAGACTTTACATATGCTTCATTGACTTTGAGAAGTTTTTTGGCAGGGTAAAGTGGAAAACACTAATGGAAATGCTCAAACAATTAGGAATAGACTGGAAAGACAAACACTTCCTTTAAGATATCTAACTCAATCAAAAAGCATCAGTGAGAATAGACAAAGAAGAAACCAAACCAGCAATAATTGGACAAGGAGTAAGGCAAGGATACCTACTATCACTGCTGTTATTCTCAATATACACAGAACATATGGTGATAGAAGCAATTGACCACATAGAAGATGGAGTAAGTAACATAGGAGGAGAAATTATTAAAGAAGTGTGATTAATAGATAATCAAGCAATAATTGCAGACTCAAAAAAGGACTACAGAACCTTGTGGATAACTTAAATAGAAAAGCAAAGGATTTCAACATGAAGATAAATATAAAGAAGACAAAGAAAATTTGAGTTTCATGAAATGGGCAGGATCAAATGAACATTCCACTTACCAATCAGCAAGTTGAACCAGTCAAAACCTTTATAATTACCATGGAGTAATTATAAAATTGGATGGAAGGTGCAATAATGAAATCTGTGCAAGAATTGCAATGGTTAAAAAGGCATTGTAGAATGACAGTAACAGTTTTTTTTTATAATCATAAACAACTAGATATAGCATTCAAGCCTTATATTGTGAAAAACAATCTTTTATTAATAAATGGGCAATAAAAAGTAGCTAATAAACCCCTACCCAGAAATACTTCCACTACCACTAATTAACTTTAAATGGCTGTAACTCAAAAACTAATTGAGAGTTATTTTTAATTGAAGTGGCTATTGTTCTGTGATGGAACAATAAGGGTAAATGTTATTGTTCCATGACAGAACAATAAGGGTAAATGCTATTGTTCCATGGAATATTTGATTGGCTGAAAAAATTAATTGTTTTACTTTACTACTCTTGTAGTAGTTATTCTTAATTGTTCTTAATAGTTCTACTTAATCGTCTTTACTATTCTTATAGTAGTTATTCTTTCGAAATATATACATGATAGTATTTAAATAAATAGCATTTACCCTTATTGTTTCATCACAGAACAATAGCCACTGCAATTATTTTTTAGCATCAAATTCAGTCAGAGTAGGAGATTTGGCAGAAAATTCCAGACACTGTTATATTCACTACCTACTACCTACAGGGTGCTCACAACCTGGAAAAACATGTCATGAGATTCAGAAATCAACCAGGGTTTGAGTAAAAAGGGGAAAAAACCTGGTTAAAAAATTGTGAAAAACCTGGGATTTATCAGCTGGGAGGTTATTGTTTATTCTTATGTTATATTGATGTGCAACATAGACAAACTATTTTTTAGTTGAGGGCATTGACTGTGTTTCATAATTCAATGGTATATTATATTACATTAGGTTGTTTATAATTATGAAAAAACTATTGCTGTCACTCTGCAATGTTGTTTAGAGTCAAAAACAGAAAATATTACACTTCCAGATTCACCAGAAATTAAAAAACTTGCATTTTATACATTAAAAAAGTATGTATCAAGAATAAAATGTACATAAAAAAGACTTTAAATATAAATTGCATTCATTTTGAATCTACACACATTTAAAGTTAATTAGTGGAAGTATTTCTGGATTCTCCCCCACCAACATTAGGTTGTTTATAATTATGAAAAAACTATTGCTGTCACTCTGCAATGTTGTTTAGAGTCAAAAATAGAAAATATTACACTTCCAGATTTACCAGAAATTAAAAAACTTGCATTTTATACATTAAAAGGCATGTATCAATAATAAAATATACCATATATACTCATGTATAAGCCAAGGTTTTTTGGTAAAATTCTGGATGGAAAAGTGGGGGGTTGGTTTATATGCAAGCATAATTAAATGTATATAATATATTATGTAGTTCAGCTATTTAATGGCAGGTACACTAATTAGGTAGGTATTCCAACTTATTTTTAGGGAACAGCTAGGTATTTATCCAGATTAGAATGATAGACAGCTTGACACTATAATATTAATGAAAACAAATTAGAGAATGGAAGAAAAATAGACAAACATTGTGCTCCATGCCTAAGACTAAAAAAGCATTATGACATGACATTTCTCTTTTCCAAATATTGAGAAGGCATTAGCAACATGGATTAATGAATTGTGACAAAGTGGATTTATTGTGACTAGAACTATCATTCATCACCATGCAATACATTTAGCAAAATCAGAACCATCTGCATCATCTTTTGTAGCTTCTCATGGTTGGTGTACTAATTTCATGAAACGCCATAATGTGTGTCTTCAACAAAGAACCAAGATATCCCAGAAACTGCCACAAGACATTGAATCAAAGGTTGACAGCTTCATAAAATTTACAATACATTTATGCAAGTGGCATTCATATCAATTATCACAGATAGGGAACATGGATGAGACACCTATGACATTTGATCTCCCAAGTAACCGAACTGTTGCTACCTGTGGTGAAAAAACTGTATTTGTACAAACAACAGGGAATGAGAATACTCACTTTACTGTTGTGCTCACCTGTTTTGCAGATGGCACCAAAGTGAAACCAGTTATCATATTCAAATGAAGAACACTGCCTAAAAATGTACAGTTTCCCAATTATGTGATAGTTCAAGCTCAAATTAAAGGCTGGATGGATGAAAAATGTGTGGAATACAAGACCAGGTGTTCTATTATGTCCACAATCAATGTTGATATGGGATTCTTTTTGGGTGCATCTCACAGAATCAGTGAAGGACCTTGCAAGAGAAAGTCAAATTGATTTGAATGTTATTCCTGGAGGTTTGACTTCCATACTTCAGCCCCTCGATGTGTGTCTCAATAAGCCATTTAAGGACAGAGTGAGAGCACTATGGAATGAGTGGCTGACATGTGGAGATGTACAAACAACTGCAACTGGCAATCTGAAATGTGCTGATATATCTTTGGTTGCTAACTTTTTAAAATAAATGTTTCAGGATAACTTTATATTTATTTTTACCTATCTTTCATTTATGAAGTAGGGGGTCGGCTTATAAGCAAGTTTACAAATTTTGTAACATTTAGAAAGCAAAAGTAGGGGGATCAGCTTATACACAAGTCAGCTTATATGCGAGTATATATGGTAGTCATTTTAAACTGTTCAGTAGCATGCTTGTAATTTTTAAAATGGAAGCATCCAAAGGTACACACCCACCCAATTTCAGAACCATTACAGATATTAGTTTCAATGAAAAATGTGTCTCTGTATTGTTCTTTCAAACTAAACTGCAAATACATCAGAGTTGCTATGATGAAAAAAAAATATCCCTAGCATGCATGCAGCAAGATAAATAATCTGCAAAAAGGTCAAACAATTTACCCACAATAAATTAGCTGTATTTTAAAGGTGGTTATATAAAAAGATATATGTATATGAAATTGCACCAAGAGTGGAATTTCTTAGAATATGATAGAAAACATATATAATTTTTTAAATTCAGAATTTTAAAATACTGGGACAGATAAAACTAGCTTCTAAACTGGGACTGTCCTGGTTTCACTAGGACAGTTGGCAGGTCTGCAATTATGAGAAGCATTTGATAAAGTAAAGCATGATGAAATCATAAAAGATCTAATCAATCTGGGCATCAATGGTAAAAAGATTAGACTGCTACAAACCTTATAATGGAAGTAAAAAATTGCCATTTTAATTGACTGAGACCTTAGTGATTGGACCAATATAAAACATGGTGTGCAACAAGGTTGTGTCTTCTATCTATGTTGAAATAATCATGAGGATGGTTGCAACAGAAATGTTTCTTGTTAATGGGATATCCATATCTAAAATAAAGATATGCTGATAATACAATAATTATAGCAGATGAAGAGGAAAACCTTCAAAAGCTATTAAACAACTTGAAAGAAGAAAGTGAAAAGAGAAGCTTAAATATCAATAAACAACTTGAAAGAAGAAAGTGAAAAGAGAAGCTTAAATATCAACAAGAAAAAAAAAAATTCATGGTTTTTAGCAGGAAGGCAATAACAATGAACCAGTGAAGCAAGTGCTGCAATTTGATTATCTGGGCAGCATACTAACAAGAGACTGTAGATGTAATACTAAAATTAAGTACAGAATTGCCATGGCTGAAAGTATGTACTCCTTATATCTGTGGTTGGCCAAGGTGTCCATTTGGGGATTGTAACACTATCAATGCCACCAACAGAAATGATGTAGTCCTTCACAAGTCATTGGGCAACAAGGTTATGTGGTTGCAAATTGAATGTTGACATTTGCTTATTAACTGAAAATAACTGTTCAATGCTAGCTTGGCCATGGCTGAGGAGGAGCTTCTTAATCACAGCCAATAACTGTGAGTACTCATGGTTTGCAGCTAAAAGGCTGTGGAACAGCTCCCATACTAGAAAGTTTTGGATGAATAGCTGGCTCATTGGCAAATGACTTCTATTGCTGAAAAACATGTCACCAGACTCTACTGCCATTTAACCTCTCAAAATCAGCACCTCCAGACACTTTTCAAATTTGCTCTCTAAAATGCATTTGTTGACACACTGTCAAGCACACTGGGATCAAGACAGTCAATGTTCTGCACCAAGATGAACTGCAGTGGGTTCTTGAAGATGAACTTCTGAATTTTGTGGCCTCCATATTCAAATCTAACAGTTGGTGTGGTGAATCAGTTGTGTTTTTATTGGCTTCTGTTCTTGTGTCACAAATCCAGATTTTAAGGAGTGCAAATTGGCCTAATGCTAATGAATGATCTATTTCTAATTCAATTTTTGGGTCAGTTTGTGATCAGAAGTTTCAGGATTTCTGCATTCACAACCTTTGATAGCAGACAGCATTGCATTTGAATCAAATCTTTTGCAAGAAAAGGGAGCACTGGCTTGTCCATTTGATACTTTGTCTTAACTAGAACTGGCATTTTTATATTTAAAACACTCAAAATATTCTAATATTTTTCTGAAAAAAGATTGCAGCATCAAAATTTGCAATAAGCACCTGCCTGAATTTATGGTAAGGGGGGTGGGGGTGAATACGGAAAGGGGTGAATACGGAGGTTTTTCCAATCATTAACTTTAAATGGCTGTAACTCAAAAACTATTTGAGATAGAAAGCTGATTTAATATTATAATTAATCCAGACAATCTGGGGAATATTTGGTATTATT
>JAUYWI010065709.1:0-15123 GCA_034780595.1 Parotoplana pacifica
TTGTTTCTTTTGCTGTTACTTTTAATTGTGAGAAGGCAAGAAGAATGCTCGATGAAAAATTTAGCAAGGAGCCTCCTCCTGCAAAAACATTAATGGATTGGAAGAACAGATTTAATTATATTATATGTATATATAAAATATGTCTTCATTATTTAAATAAAAATAAATAAATAATTTCATTAATTTAAAATCCGCGGGAAGATCGCGAACACCCTGTATGTACCATTTATTTTTACTTTGAATACTAAACAAAACAAGGCTTTTGTTGCTAAATTTAATTGTTCTGTTGATGAGTCTTTAAAAAAGCGTCTTACAATGGAACATAATTATATAATATCACTAAATAAATAAAATTGACACTTTAGTTTTCATAATATTATTTTCAAATATGTTCTAAAATTATAGGTAATGTGTTTTTATGCTAGTATCACCATTTTTTATGAGCCGTGGTGTCTTATGCCAACTTAAGATTGAAAATGTCTACAAAAAGCATTTTATTAAAAAATATGAACACTGAGGTAATAAACTATTTACATTTGGTTACAAATATAATAGACTAACATTTTATTTACCAAACTTAAGAAAGTTGGCCTCTATCAATTACCGTTGTTATTATTACTGTTGTCGTCGGAGGGTAGAGATTATTCAAACCACGTTGGTCTGGTAGTTCCCAAATACCCGATAGCCTCTTTCTCCCGTAACAAATCCTTGTGAGCTCCACTTCTCAGCCTGATATTATGGTGACTACTCCTTCGTTGAACCGTGTTGGATGCACCACGTTTGATTTCAGTTGAATACATGGACTGAAGTCTGTCATCGGTATCTCAGTTGTTACGAATAGCCCTAAAATGAATGCAGGCGACTTCAGCTTGGTCTTCTTTCAAAACCAATATGTCTGAGAAGCCATTGAAGTATTAGATCACATTTGTCGTCAAGATGTTTGATCGCCCTAAAGGTGTTAACACAATAATTTACTGTCTTTTCACTGATGATTTCGAGAGCTGAAAATCGTTTTTGGAGAACAATATTTTTTTGCCTTGAAACTGGAACAAATCTTTCCTTCTGTGGTCCTAATGTTGTCTACCATCTTTAATTCCTTCTTTAGTTGAACCATCAATGAAGATGTGGGTGTCTGTGTCTTCGACCTTCTTTCTCATAATTTCATTTGTCATTTCAGTTCTTAATGATGCCTTCAATTTCGGTGAATTGACTATACTTTTGATGTGTAAGTTTCTACCTGTTCGATTGTGGTCGCATTGAGCTCTTCTTGGGGATTTTCTTCTCAGAAACGTTTATGGATTCGTCTCTCCATTTTTTGGTTCTTTCATCTGCCTTCAATCTGAGACGATGTTCTTTCTCGAAACTGATGTTAGCCTTCTCAAAATCCAGCGACTGTAAGGGATGTGGTAATCTCATTTTCGAGGAAAATTGCTCACGCAGCCTGTATTCGAGTGGGTAGCGCGCTTGACTACTGATCGGGAGGTACCCAGTTCGAATCCCAGCCTTGGATATTTGGTGTACGGGATCCGACAGTGCATAGGGACAAGACAATCCACCTCCGACACGACTGATAAGTAGTCAAGGTGTCCCTATGGAAGCCTGTCTTAGCCCAAGGACCCTGAAGAGGTTGTCATAGTGATCGACGAGTCTGCCCCCTGTGGCGTCCGTAGGTACTGGCTGCACTGTGTGTAGCTTGTAAAGAGTATCACAGCTGTAAGGACTCTTATAGGCTGCGATGGTTTATATGTCCTTTTTATATCCCAACTTTCAGGCGGGAAGATGAATTCTTTCACAGTCCATTGATCATTCTCACAGCTACGGCCCTAAGTTGGCATCTTTCCATTCTTCTCGAAGTTTGATTCTGAGATCCATGGGTGCAAAGCAGGAAATTATTACAGAACACTTTTGCAGGTAGCCTTGTAATCCTTCCTAAGGTTAGATCTTCGATTGCCCCAGTCTTTGCTGAAATGGTAGCACTTGGATGATTCTAATATGTTTGTGATCTTATTACACACCTTACATATCTTTCTGCTTGTTGAAGGTAAGAGCTCCAACGAAAGTTTTCGCCGCAATGCCTACTAGGTGTTCCAAAATTGTACAGCAATACTTGTGTATTGGCGACAAAATGATTTTTTTCACTGACATACAAATAACTAAAATTTTGGTTTTTAATGGCTGTACAAGTTTTAAAATTGTTAGCTAAAGTTTGTAGTAAGAGGTATTTCGGTTGTAAACAAAATAACAATATTCTAATAAGCTTTGTTTTATTTAACTATGTATTTAGCGGATAATAGACATAATTAGAATTGATCCATAATTCATAATTGATTATTGTATGTATGATGCTAGAAACGTAGTAATCTCAATTTATTATACTACGAGAGTTGCTAATCCATTACCTTGTCACTTTTTATGTGAAATTTTAGCTCATCAGTTGCTTTGTAATTTTATGTAAATTTGCTAGTTTGTTAAAATCTAATTATGTGCATTTCCGCTAATATATAGTTATATTTTCAACTTTGTTGGCTTTAAAATATAAAAAATAATAATTTACCTATATGTACCGAAATATCTATTTACTTAGTAATATCTACCTAGTTAAAGCGATACCAACCTGAAAACCATAGCCAACTATTTTTAATTTCATTATTTTAAATAGATTTTAATATTAAAAATATTCGCTCAAATTATTCACTTAAATCAAAGTTGTCAAAAATCAAATTTTATGTATCGACCTATATTGAGCCCTAATATGGCCAACAATTATATGAGTAAACTTAGAAATAGATTACTTACATTCTTTTCTAACGCTAATGGTCAATTTCTATGGAGTTAAACAACTAATCTTCTGTGCTCTGTAATAAATGGTTCTATCAAGATATATATTCCAAATTTGTAGAAAATAAAATGTTTTTGTTGAACTATAGATGATTTTCAGCAAAAAGCAATGATTAAATCACTAATATAAGAATCATAATACCTACATAATTTTCTTGTGGAAAAATAGATTTAATGATGAAAAATATTTCTAAAGCTACTTGTCCGATTATTTTGAAATTTGGAACATTTGGCCAGAGGTACTTTAAAAATTTACGTAAAATCATAGAAAAATATGTTACTTGGTGTGAAACTGCTCTACAAATACGCGTTTTAGATCTGATACAAACTGGCCATAGAATGATAATTTTTGTCATGGCTTTTTTCTCTCCTCAATATCATTTCTGTTATTTGCTTTACTATCTTAGGCAATTACAGTTTTAGTATATTCTTGTTTTTTACATCACATGATCTTCAAAAGCTAATAATCAATCATTGATAACTTACAGGTAACTTACAGAAGATACTGAGTTTAAAAAAATAATGATGACACTGGTGTATCAAATCTAATTAAAATTTTAATTTGTTTTCATAATCCGACTATGTATGTTGGGAGGTAAGTTGAAGTGGATTTTAACATTTTTCCCAAAATAAAAAGGAATGCATGGTTTGTCCAGTGGAGTCGTCCTGGGTGGACCTATATAAGGAGGACTGAAGATAAAAATGTGGAGAGCAAATAAACCAGCACTGACCAGACGGTGTACTTAAACCATCAAGGATTTCTATTGTACCTACCTATACAATGCTGAACTAAGAAACTCAGCTCTATTTTAATAATGTCAGTTAATCAATACCAGCTACCTGAATAATGAGCTGAACTGAATACTTATGGTCTAGAATGCTTTTTCTGGAATGATAGAATCGGTATCGTACCTTACTAAAATAAAAATGTGTTTCTTTTGTCCAGAAGTATAGAATACAGTACCCAGCTAAATTATTCTTTAATAATCCAATATTGCTGTTCTTTCACTAATAGGTACCTAAAGAAACAATAGGTAATTAGTAGGCAATATTAGCCAAAATAAAATAATCAAAATCTGTCATGTTAAAATAATCTATATTTTAAAAGAACAAAATTATATTTCAGCAATGAATAGAGTGTTTACAATATCTAAAATATTGAAAAGTATACTATAAAATACATATACTTATATTTAAAAGCATTCTTTGAGTATAACAAAACTACAATAAAAGACATTTTTTGTGTTTATTTTAATCTTTTTTGTGCTTACCATCTAAAAATTTAGTAATGTTTATATGATATACCTAACTGGTACTTTTATAAAGTGAAAATAAAATAAGAGATCCGTATTTTATTTTATTTCGGTATTAACAATTTATATTTTGGCTTTTAGTCAATCCATAGCCGCCCTAATACAACCCATGATACAAAACAGATTGAACAAAAAAATTAAAATTTTTAAATGGTTGTTATATCTAGAGAAATATTGTTTAAATTAACTTTAAATAAAAAGTAAATTTTAGCAGTGAAATAAATACCTGACGTTGAAATATAAATTATCACAATATGAAGTTCAATCCTTTCCTGCTGCCTTAACTTTAATCATAAATCCTACTCATAGGCGCATGTTCATGCAATGTAAAAATAATATATTGCAAAAAATATATATCAGTATTTAATAAACTTTTAAATTTGATTTTAAGATTATTTCATATTTTAAACATATTTTAACACTAAACGTATATTACTATAGATATTTATTTAGAGGTGAGTATATAGCAACATCTATAATACTCTTACTTTTATCAGATGAATTACTTTTTAGATATCGAATTCAGTTTTCACTGCTATTGGAATTCCATGCTACTACTAAGTAACAAATCTATGCACTTTCTCAAATATATACAACTTGAGCCAACTACATAATAAGTAGGTGTGGTGCATACATGCTTAGAGTACCTTTGTTATGGTTCACCAATACTGCTATTATGAACATCTTTGAGCAACATATGTAGATATAAAAATACGGAATTTACACATAAATTATAATGTAGATCATTAACCACTGAACCAGGTGTACCAATTAAATCATTTCAAATTAAGCTTGATCCAAAATCAGTTTATTAGCCAGGCAAAGAAGCACTTACCACAAATAATTAGAAATCTCTCAACTCAACCTTAGACTTTTAAATAAAACAGTTTTTATATATGTACATAGTGAATCCTTTTTAGTCAATATTATATAGGTAGGCTACACAGAATGCTGATACAAAATGAACTTCAAATTTTATCAATGCATATTAGTTATTTCAAACTAGAGAATGTGCTAACATTTACATAGATAGAAGCTGCCTAAATTAACCTAAGATAAGTGTAAAGTGAATAAGTCTTAGTTGTCAATTTAGAATAGGTATTTAAATCTATGAGAAATTAAATATTATGCTACTTGGATTAGGATTTTACGATTATTCTAACTGTTAACAATAATTAGCAGCACAAAATTGCAATTTAGCTAACAGCTATCGTGTTTCTTTAGTCAAAAACAGCAAAATGACGTCCATGATCTGGAATACGTCGGAAACTAAAAAATATGTCATTCAATAAATCGAATACGATATAGTTTCGAATTATTAAAATTCAAATTTGTATATCTTCAAAAATGAATGGCATAATTAACTAAACACTATCAATTATTGTAATTTATATTTCAACCCAGATGCAGTACGAAAAAGTTCTTTAGGTACCAATGGAAACAAATCAATAACCTGGAAGGGCTATTATGTATGAAGTTTTTTTTGGCTAAAAAATCAACTTTGGAAGCTCATAGCATGAATATTACTAAACCGATTTTAAAGAAGTTTGTTTTCAACTAGGGGGCTTGGGCAGTAGTACAAATCATGTAAAAAGCCCTTTATAGTAGGGAGGCAGTACAACACATATTCTCAGGTAATCTTTTTTTCTTTCTATTCAGAACGAAAACTGTGGTAATGAAATTACAGACCTGGTTGCTATAAGATGCACATTAGTTTGTTTGTTCATACGTCTAGATGTGCTTTTTTATCCTGGAATTTGACCTATATAGCAGGGCAAACAATTATCGATTTTCACTTTTAGGTTTATTACTCAGTATCAATGATAGATACGAATGCCAAATTGTTACAATTTTATTACGGACCTTAATATCTTTCAAACAAAAACATATATTTTTATAATTATCTCTTTTTGTTGCTGAGCTATTTAATATTATTGAATTTTCAATGGTGTGTGTACTTTTGCAGTTTTGGCAGTTAGTCTAAATATAGTTTATTTTATTATAGTGTCTTGTAAAAATGTCGTTTTCTAAAGTAAAATAGAAAACGTTTTATTTAATGATAGTTGATAACAAATTTGTAAACAGTTAAACAAACAATAAACAAGAGTATATACAACACGATTGAAAGTCATTCGTGAGAATATTTTAGGTAATCACCACCGGCAGCAATAATTGTCTCTAAATTTTGCCTCAATACTGCAAAAGCGACATTTTTTGCAAGACCCTATATATTTTTCGGTTACCTATAGACGAAATTTGGGGTGAAAAATAAGATTCTGTTATCATAATTAATGTGTATTTACTGGGAATACCAAAATTGCAACAACAACAATGTATTTTTAGCAATATTTTACATTACAACCGTGTGTATATTTATAGATACTAATGTGTTGTGCTATTAAATAGAGAGTCTAAAAACACACCAATTCTTACATAATAGCCCTTCCGGATATGACAGTTGTTTACAAAAATATTAATCGTATTATCATACTCTTATATGTAGGTAAATGATACTATCTCAAGGAATCTATACAAAGAGAATACTAACTATCTACTACATGTAAAATGAAGGGATACAAATAGAGTTGGGTGGACTGGATGTACATCGGTAACAGTTTGTGGATACAAGAGCACAGAGTTCAACCAAACATAGGGAGTAATATCGATTACAACCTTAAGTTGCATAAATTTTTCTACTTGGTGGAGAATAGTCAATATCAAAAGACCTACAACCGGTTTAAACAAATGAAATCCAATGCAAGAACCGATTACCATCTGACCCCAAATGCAATTTCTCACAATCTCAAGCAGTTTTGGACCTCTTGGCAACCTCATTCGTTTGCATGCTTGTCTCCTTAAACTGTGCTTGCTTTGTTGCTCACTATAGAATTCCAACTTCGCCTTGCCACATATACGACTAGATAAATAGAATCGATATCTGTCAGCTCAGAAAGTATTAGAGGTAACTGTCGCCGACATTTTCCAAGCTGACAAGAAATTTCGAATGAAGCACGTCATAGCCGCCACCTCCCTATGGTTTGTAGTTAAAAGATTTGAATGATACCTCCTGTTCAAATAGTTTTATCCCTACTGATGTATTCGCTGTTGAAATCTTACAACATAAAAATCACCAATCCTGAGAAACAAACATCCTGTTATATTGGTGGTTACGTTCACGACATTTACTTGTTTCCTCGTGTGTTTTGTGTGAATCTTTGGAATTAGCAGAGGTATCTAATTCATTTAACCAACACAATTCCATCATTTCAAAAGCAAATATTGATCTACCTTTTAATTCTATTCGTACCTATTGGTCTATTACAATTTAAACAACAACTAAATTATGGGAGGAGTGACGTTTGTCAGTGTACACAAAAACTGGTTAAAACTCACCAGTGAGGGTCCTAAGTCCCGCATCATATTGCTTTTTATTGTTCTACATTTAAATTTTATATTTTTCATTTCTTACTGGATTATTTTGTGGTTTTCGATTTTCAGATGTACTAGTATGGCTGATCATCAAATCATGCTCCAGCTTGAGTGTATAACAAGATGCACATGATTACATAATTTTGATTGATCTTGAAAAGATGCTGTTTTTTATGTTGAAGTCACAATTTTACACTTCTTTTAGTTAGATTTTTTTCAATTACATAGCTTGCAGATTTTTAATTTATTATTTTTTGTTTCTTTGCTGAGAAAGAAAGTAAAATTAAATTTGAGCAATTATTAACCTGTAGAGGATGGGTAATACTAATAGAAGTGTTTGTAATTATAAATCAATGTAAGTACAAGGTTGTTTACAACAGCTAACCAGCCATCCAGAATTCAAGATTGAAATATTTTGATTCAAAATATCATTATGACAACGTTTTATTATGTACCTATTCAAAACTAATGTTTCTCATTTCACCACTATATTGTAAGGTAATAAAGAAATAATATAATAATATAAAACAATTACTACAAAAAAATGGCGGAGCAAGAAGATAAAAAAACAAAGTTCGGAAACAAGGTTTTGTATGAATAAATTTAACTTTTTCAAATGATAAATGTGAAATATATACAGGCAAACTAATGGAGCATATATAAAAAGTTCAGGTAACATAGTAGCAGCTGGTTCTAGTTGTTTTGTATTTCCTATCAGATTTTAACACTTTAACAATCGGATATAATTTCACTTTAGTCTGTAAAACTTAGACTACACAGCTTGTAAAGATTACCTTTTATGTATGCATTGGTATACCTGTATATAGTTTACTAAAACAATTTAAAAAAAACTAAATTAGATTATACAAAACCTTGTTTCCGTACTTTTTCGCGCTTTGATCATTCATTACCTATCAATTCATACATTTCCTTTAAAAATTTAGTTTTGTTTTCTTCTTGTATGACATAATAACTACTTTACTTCTTTTAATTACATAAATAATAGAATTCTTCCGTTGGCGATAACTTTCTTATTAGTGTCTTTAAAAGCTTACTAGACAGTTAATCCACAACAAAATCTATTAAAATATTCCATTTTCAATCCAATATTATTCAAATCTGGAATTATTCTTCAATATTGTTACAAATACAAATATAGGGTACACACCATAGTAAACTATTACTAAACTGTACAAACTTTATCAGATTGAACTACGTAATAAAAACCACATAATAGACATGCCACTACGAAGAGAAATCAAACCCATCATTTTAGAAAAAAATAATAAATCTTAATATTTTTGCTAAAGATTTATCTAAGTTTTTGTAAGTATGAAATAAGTATATTGGCGCCCAAAAATAACAACAATTTAGTTAAACCGGAAATGGCATCGCCTGATAAAACAAACCAGTAGTACTAATAATGCATCATATACATATTAATACATACATCTAATATGATACGATGATTTTGTCAAGTACCAATGTATGGACCAGTTTGTAAAGTTTTCTTTTTTACAACGCTAAATTACAAAATACTTTCATTGAGAAAGTCTGCATCTACATCTAAAAAGCTCTCCGCATTTCAGAAGCAAATCATAAGGCAACACTGTCATCTGCTCCTGGCAAAAGTGAAGTTTTGGTTTCTCGGTATCGGCCAAATCTGCCACCACTCGATTCTGCTAGAGGAACCGCCACACCCAATTCCTTCAATACGTCATCCAGTTCTTTCATGCACCGTTGCTGCTCTCTGTGACCATGCTCTCCGCCAAACGGTTTGGGCTTTGTTTTTGTGGGAGGACCAGTCGAACGTGGAGGTCTTGGTGGGATATTCAAATAAGCGTAAGTTAGCGGTGACATGTTGTCATAGACGCCAATATTTGGATCAACCTCAAGGTCGTCATCAGGTGGGGGCGACGTTGGCAATGGTGGAACTTGAGTTGGATCACTAATTACAATCTAAAATTAAAAAGACCATAAAGCTATCATGTAGGAATTGTATAGGGAAAATCAAAAAGAGTAAACAATATCAGATCACATTTTGCGTTTCCATTTCTACAGGATGAGTCAAAAGTCTGTGCCAAAATTATATTATGTACAAAGTTACTTGCAAGTAGTATTGTATTTTATAATAATTTTTAAATAAATAAGAAATTAGAATTTTATGTTATTTATATAAAAATTATGATAAAATACAATACTACTTGCAAGTAATGTTGTACATAACATTTAATTTATTTTGACTAAAATGACGCAGACTTTTGACTCACCCTGTAAAAACCGCCAAGGACCTATTTTTCATATAAAACCAAATACTTGCAGGAACTATTTTTAATATGAGATGACATGAAACAACATGATGCGAAGCCATTGGGGGCATAAGAGACAGTATATACATGTTTTATGTTAGTTTGATTATAGTAATACAATATGAGACGACCCGAGGCAACATGATGCAAAACCTTTGGGGGCATAAGAGAAAGTAAATGTCATTTCATTGCTGCAATGAAAATCTTGGTTTCATCAAGATCCTTGGATCTCTTAAAATTGCTTCTCTCAAAGCCTTCAATTGCACTAATTGTTTTTTCGGACTTTTTAACTCAAGAGCATTGCCACATAAAGTGTCAATATCTTTTTGAAGCAGTGCTATTTCAAAAGTCAACCTCCTTTTCTTTGTCTTCAGTTGAGAAATATCTTCTTTAGCTGTTTCTAATTTTCGCTTCTTAGAGAGCTCATCAAATTTCTTTTTCTGTTCAAAATGCTCTGTATATTTTCTGCGAGCAGATGATGCAGCCACTAGCAACTCTGATTACCATATTTTTACCTGGTCTTTAATTAAAACCGCAGTTTAAAGTCATCATCTGGCAATTGAAACTTTACCTACGAATAGCCTACTCATAGATATGGTATAATAACTACAGTGGCCACTACTAGGTATATTTATGACCCTATGTATATGGTATACACATTTTTCAATTGAAAAGCAACCTCACTGATTCTTACTGACTTGTTCTGTATAATGGCAAATTTCTGATGATATAGCAGCATACAATGAACAAAAATAGTGACCACTCTTGAATAATAACCGCATTGAATTTTCTTGTATTTAATAGTAACCGCGGGTACTTATACCGCATATTCTTTTCCCCAAACATCATAAAAAAATATTCAACATTTAAAAAAAACTTTAAGGACCTCTTACCAAATTTAAGGACTTTTTGAGTATTTTCTAAGGGCCTAGTCAAATTAAGGACCTTTAAGGACCTGTAACAACCATGATGATTGCTAATATTTTCGTAAACTTCTTAACAATCTTTCATGTCCTTTTAAATATATCTAAATATAGCTATAGCAGCAACAGACTGCTTTTTATGGTTTTATAATATTGGCTTCATAAATATAAACAAATAATTATAATAAAATATACAATTTAAAAAACTCATCATACATAATAATTACATTTGCGTAGGTATTAAAATACTACACATTACTTTTAAAGTAGGAGTGAGAAGGTTTATTATTTTAGAAACAATTCTCATTTTTAAAACAGTACTTAAATTGTAATCAATAAATTCTATAAAAACTCTGATTCACATAGCAGCAGGAGTATCTAATCAGTGAAGTGAATCGCTATCATAAAACCTACACTGACATCTACACTTTACTTGAAAACAGGTGGCTTTAAGTAATTATACTAAATAAAAGCACGGGTCGGTCTAGATAGAAGCTAGTGAAGTTCTAATGGTTATTCAATCAAGAGAAGATTTTAATATAGAGATAGTTCGTGTGAATCTTATAATTTTTAAAGCTCTTACATATTTACATATTTTCTTATTCTCATTTTTTTTAAATGGGTTTTCGGAAGTTTTTGATATTATCCTAGCATAAAAGTTATTAAATTTTGTATTAAAACTAAATTAAAATTATCCACAACAGTACTTTGTCGGATATTTCACTAAGATAATTATTACACAACAATGATATTATATTTTTCAGTGGGTAGTCTAAATTAATGAAGTAGCGGTAGACTGACTAAAACTAAACAAAACTTTTTTAATTCTAATGCATTAGGTATTTTGCATAAAAATGACAAGATTAGATATAATATGTAACATTTTCACAATTTTCATTGTTTAATTTATATAGTAAAATCATAGATCATAGTAATGCTTAAATTTTAAATAAACAAACAAGTTTCAACTTAAATAAATTAATTTCAGTGCTCTTTATTATGTAATTTTAGAATTAAACAGGCACAAATAAGTAATAATAAACAAAATATTTCTATTTAATTATTGATAAAATTCATCATATATTATATTAAATTTCGCTAAAATTTTATAATTCTTGTAAAGCCAAAGAATTAATTAAGGAAATTTAAAAAAATTCTTCCTGGATTTCTTTCAAGCTACAAGTAGACACCATTTAGCTCAAAAACCCCATTTATTTCGAGAATCAAATTTCGGGAGGTCAATGAAAAGGAATTTGCTGAGATAGACACCAACACCTCTGGCCATAAGCTCTGCAAAGTCTTCAACAAAGCGATCTTTGGAGCCGCTACTAATCCATCCCCAGAGGAGCTAGAAAGGAAGCCAAGCCCTGGTGGAATGAAGAAGTCGAAGAGGCAACAAAAACACGCAAAGAGCCAGAAAATCAGCCCACATCTCAATCACTAAAAAAGAGGAGTGGATCCACACCGCTCAGAGGAAAGAGAACCAATTGAGCATGTAAAAAGGTAAGCTGGCGTAAGTTCATCGAAGTAGAGCTCTCTAGTAAGACGGAAACCAATAAAATATGGAACCTTATTAAAAGGTGGACGACAAGGCACATAATCCAAACCCCAAAACCCCTCTGGTAATCACCAAGAATGGAAGCACCAAGATTCTGAATACCAACCAGGAAAAAGTTAATGCATTTGTCAAAGAATATGCTGGTGTGAGCAGGCTTAGAATGGACGGAAAGAGACAAACTATTCAAATACTACCAGTGAGATGCAAAAGGCCACCAATGCTGTTGTCAAGTGGGCAGACACCTGGCGTCAGAAAAGTGCGAAACCATCCATTGGACCAAAGAAGCCAACACCGAAATTAAAATCAAGATTAAATATATAGAAATCCTGAATAACAGAAGTCCAACATTCCTGGGTATTACTCTTGATAGGCTTCTTAACTTTGGAAACCACACTAAGAAAATTCAGAAAAAGAATCAGACAGCTCAAGCTATAGCAGGAAGAACTTGGGGTGCCAAGACAGATATCCTTAGAATGGTCTACGTTACGTACATCAGATCCTGTGTCGACTAGGCCGCCGTGGCTTGGATACCATCAATAATGGACTCTCACATCCAGAAGCTAGAACACGTGAAAAATGCAGTCGCCAGAATAATCACTGGATGCCCATGAGGACCTCCGTGTAGAAGCCAGACTTGAACCCATCCGAGTGAGAGGAAACTATCTGGGAGCCCGGATCTACGAGAACGCTCTATTAGTGACCAGCTGTACTTCTCAGCAACCCAAACCAGCACGAAGAGGCTCAAGTCCAGCAGCAACCGTAGCTGAAGAAAGAGCCATCCAGACTGTAATTAAATGGGCATGCAATACAATACCTCAGTCCGCGTCAATCCGCCTCCTCACAGACAGCCAATCGGCACTCAATGCTCTCCTCCAAGGCTCTCACAATCAAGAAAATCAAGTGGCTACCAACATTTGGCACACTATCTCCATCAACCCTGAGACCCAGTTCCATCTGCAATGGGTCCCATCCCATTGTGGCATCGAGGGAAATGAAACCGCTGATGTCGAGGAAATATGGCTACTTGCCTGGATCAGACCAACATTGGGATCCATATGAACGTCACTGAGAGCCTTATTAAAAGAAAAGCTATCGAGAAGTGGAAAAAGGAGGGCTCTACAGCGAATGGTACAAGAAACTCACAGAGGCCAAACCCCTTATCAACAGCGTTGAAAATCCCCTCACCAGAAACGATACGGTTCACTTGCACCAAGCCAAAACCTTTCTGCATTCTATTGAAAAAGTCACGACTGACACGTGCCCTCGTTGCCAAGCATGTCATCTTCAACTGCCCTGCCTTCGACACAATCAGACATAAAACAATCGGATTCCCTCCCATGGCCGACACGATCATCAGCAACCCGATCAATGTGGTGAAACTCCTCGATGAGGCCGCACGGACAAACCCGTGACTAGGTCAATCCTAGCCAGAAAATGATGAACAAGAAGAAGATAACCATGCATAAGAAAACACGGCGGATCTAGAGGCCACCACTCGAAAGCTGGTTCCAAGTCTACAATTGTTTTTACCGTGTGAATAGGCTGAAAAGCCAAGGTTAAATGGTCCCTAACGGTGGACAGTTGGATTTAGTTGACATGTCCGACTGAAGGCTTTTCCTTTTAGAACAGTCATTAGTCCCAGCCACATTAAGCGGCTCTGATGGGTGGTAAATCTCTCAGTTACTTATCTCATAGCTGGCAACCACAAATATGATCTCTCATATATTTAAATCTTCCTCCAGCTTTCAAAGTGTAGGTTACACTTTGGGTTCTCCTAGGTGCAATAGTTGCATATCAATCCCCCAAGGCCCTCCTAACACTACTCATGCAAAAACTATGTATATTACATAATACTTTCAATATACGACAATTAAATACAAATGCTCCTTACAAGAACTCTCACAATTTCTACATACAAATCAAATACATATTGTTTGCATCCAAGAGTCAAAACACTCAACAAAATCAAACACACCTAAAATATCAAAATACACACACTCAGACAAGACAGAGTTGCCAAGTCAGGTGAAGGACTTCTGACATTCATGCAAAGCTCCATCAAATACACATCCCTTCCACATTCTCTCCCCCTCTTGAAACACAGACAACCAATATTCACCTTGAAAAAGATACAAATACCATACACAATCTCTACATTCCCCCCAAAATCTTCATGCCCAAAAAACTTCACACCAAATATATGCACACTTTTAAAAAATCAACAAACACAACACTAATTCTTAGAGATTTCAATGCCCATGATTATCTCTGGCATTCCTCAATTTCCGATAACAGAAGGTTCAACTTAGCAGATCAAATTACAAACTCCTACCTAATCAATACAAATACCCACACAAGAATACTCAAAAACCATGAACCTACATCACCTCACATATCACTGGCTACAGCAGACATTGCCCTTAGTGCTACTTGGTATACTCACACCTCACTTAACTTAGATCACCTATCTACAATTCATATTCCACTGAAAGATACAACAAGTACAAATAAATCAAATCCGACAAAGCATACATACATCACCTTTCACAAAGCAAACTGGGAAAGCTTCACAGCACACCTAGAACAACTAATATCCCTACATCTCCACAAAGAGAAATTATGTTTCTTCATGCAATTCAAATAGCAGCTAAACAAAATATTCCTAAAAGTAACATTAAACATTTCACTCCAACTATGAATGAGGAAATTAAACACTTAATTCAGGTTAGGGACAAATTACGAACAACAGATCC
>JAUYWI010065720.1:0-15122 GCA_034780595.1 Parotoplana pacifica
AGACCAACCCTCACTTATGGTCTAGAATGTCTGACCATCAATAACAATGCAAGAATGATACTGTCAGCTACAGAAATGAGTATGCTTTGGAGAATTTATGGTATATCCCTGTTAGAGCATGTTAGAAATGAGGATATCTGAAGAATGGCACATATCCCAGATATCATGTCATGGCTGAGAAGCAAGAGACTGAAATGGTATGGAAAGGTCCCCTTAGAGAGCCTGTATATCCAGTCCACAAGATAGATAGTCCAGTGAGTGGGAAGTCATTCATGGGGAAGAAGAAAAAGGGAAGACCACAAGACCTGAATGCAGCAGATAGGAGAAGACATACATGAAAGAAATGGGACTCACCAGTGAGATGGCAACTGAGAGAAAGATGTGGTGAATGAAGACAGACTGACCCCGCTGAAATAGTGCCACTATTTCAGCAGGGTCAGTCTCAACTCAAGGTAAACATTCATCATATGAAAAAAAAATAGTTACTCTGTATTACATATGATATAGCAGAATGTTTTTGTGAAATATTTTTTGGCCCAAATTGAATTGGCTGGTTTCAGAAGACTGTTAATTTCTCACACACATTGCACAGTTACTCTTCAACAGTGGAAGTAGTATATAGATATAAATGTATAACTGTGTTATATTAATTGTCTACTTTATCTAGTATAAAATAATTTTGTAATTTAAAAAAAAACACATTAAATTGCCGAGTTTCATGGATATTCGTATCTTCAATATTGTTATTAAAATTATACTTACCAATATATTTAGCCTGTAAGTGCTCTAATTGTGTGTGTATATTAAATCTTTCGCCCATTTCTTCAAATAAAAATTTGTCGATATATTTTGTTACAAAGAGCCGACTTTAGTTATTTGTATACGGTTAAAACAAAATATATCAATTCAGCTGAGATACTTTCCGCTTTGAACAGAATGTTGACTATTTGAACCTGGCTATTTCAGTACCAATAGATATTACCTGAAAAGGTTTTTTCACAAAACTGATGCCGTAGTGTGTTAGAAATACACTACGTTATCAATTCTTATTAATATTTTCCATAAATGGTTTCTCAAAGGAACCCTAAGAAAATTATAAGAACCATAAATTAATTGAGTTATCATCAAAATTTTTAAAAGTTTTGTTAGTCAGTTTAACTTTGATATACGCTCTAGCAAAGCTAAGTAAATTTTTATAATGTCATTGGTAGTGGTGGCATTTTAGCAGAACGTACTCATCTAACGATAAATTAGAATTAACTAAGTTGCATAAATGCAAATTTCTAGATTTTTTAAATGAAAGTTGTCAAACCTTCAATTTGTGAAAATTGTGAAAAATCAATAATTGTTGCCCTACAATATAGGTCAAATTCAAGAAGAAAAACGTTCTGTCGTAAGAATTGAAAGAAGCTAAATAATATTTGAATTATTAAATATCATTTTTTATTATTTTTTAGTTTAGTATATTCAAATTGATGTTTTCGGCTCTTTGAGGCTGTTCAAACTAGTCACGTGATTTATGATCTTGTATTGATGACACTCGAGATACCCTTTACCTCATTTAAAAATCGAACAAAACGACCATTTTAATAAGCATAGGTAACAAATTACTTAGTGTTGTGATACCTAATTGAGTCCGATCAATGAGTTTTGAAATTGTTATATAACGTAACATGTGTTCATAGCGGGCATTTAGTTTAATTAAAATTACTCAGAAAGTTGTTGAACAAATAAATATATATAAAAAACAATAATAGAGTCTGAATTGGAGTTATATACACAAAAAAGCTACAATCAGAGAAATCCCAGCCTTACATATTGTATCACAACCTTAAAATATACAAATGTATTAGATATACACAGAGAAACAGCTATTTACATTAGGACAACTAATACAATAGATACATACAATCGTACAAGGCAGAAGTAACGTCTGATTTTCATTTGCAGAACAAAGTGATTTTATAAGAAATTTTCATGACAAATTTGCATGAGATTTGGCACTTGTCTACTAAGATATCTTGCAAAGATTTTGATGTAAATCTTTAAGGTCTGACCGCCTAAGATCACATGATAGCCCTCTGGAAAAAAAATCTTGGCCAAACTAAATTTAATTGAAATTGGTGGCGTCGTTTAGAGAAATTTAAAAAAAATACTACATATGAGATGTACACTTTCCTTTTGGATGACGAAACCATTAGACCAGTTAGCAAGTTATATCTACAAAATATTAACTAATATTATTACTATTTTGTTCAGGATTGCTTTTTATAGCACATTTTGGCCCAATCTATTTCTCCTAAGGTCATAGCGTGACCTTAGGCGGGGGAGGAGGGTCAGAGTCAGAAGACCCTAACAACTTTTACATCACACTGCGCAAGATAACTTAATAAACGCTGCTATATTTCATGCCAATCTGTCATAGAAATTTCACTCTAAAACAAAAACGTTATTTGGCGAAAAAAAACTCGGCGTTACTTCTGCTTCACCCTGTACATAATATCTTAGGTATGAGATTAGATCACATTTATAAATCTAGAAACACCAATTCTTCTGCTAAGAATAAGTTGCATGTCCATTTCAAACATTTTTGAGGTGGAGCGCGAAGAAACCCAAACTTGTTGAAGTTTAATAGTCGTGTACATTTCAATAGTTTTTTTTTATTTCGAAAAGGTAAATTTTCTAAATAAAAATATGAATCTCATACCGAGTCTGATAAATTTTTTCTTAATGTTAAACTGATCATATTTTGACCAAATAAATGACTTGAATCTATTGCTTTTGCTTTTGTCAAGTAGAATTTTATGTTGTTCTCGGAAGGCTATTGCTATTGCTGTATAGAGGTTTATTATCCATACACAGATTTTATTACAATTTACAAAAAGAATGTTGGATACCCTCTCAAGTTATACCGGTAAAAACGTTAGCTAAATTAGTCCAATAAAAAAATTTAAAAAACTCTTACGCTAAAAGTTGTCCTGGTTACAATTATTTAATCTAAAGTGCCATATTTTTAAATAATGTACACATTTATGTTAAATGTTTGGAATTTGTTTGATGGATACCAGGGTGGGGCCATCCATTTTAACTAGGAAATAATAAACTTGAAAATACATACTTATGAAGAGGTATGCATAGATCATTACAATTATTGTAAAAAAACAAAACAAGTACACGATTCAATAAACATCTATAGCATATTCTACTCGAATTCTTCGAAGTTCGAAGTGCATATGACTATTTTATTATGCTATTTGAAACTTGTACTCTACCTTATTGGTATTATGCTCATCACTATACATTGAACAAAATTGATTATAATCTGTTACCATGATTGTATGTACATAAATGCATTTTTAAAACCACAGATTGTCACAGAAACAAAATGTAAAATCGATACCAATATAGAAATTTCAATCAAATTAATGTAACAAAACTTAGCGTGTTGAGTTTCATTATTTAAAGTCAGTGCCTAAAAAACTACTATTACGTGAATAATTTTCGTTATCGACATTTATTTTTAGCTTTGTAGAAGTAAAGCTAGCATTATTTACATTACAAATTTGATTTCTAAATATCATCTCCTCTGTCTAAGAAAGTTTTATAATATCTGTCCGATTAAAATATGTCACACATCTGAACAATTTAAATTCCTAAATGGACACGAAATTTGATCTGAGTTCTATCAGGATATTAGACTTGAATTGAGAATGACGGCAACAACGTCCGACCGGCCAATGGCACGTAATGTCTTCTTTAAGTCAATCACCGCGGTCTCTTCCCTACGCGTGGCCTCCCAAACATTTAGTAGGCTCTCAGTGGGACTGGCTTGGCTCTCAAAGAATTCGATGCAACTGTCAAGGCCATACTGCCTGGCCAGCATCCTCCAGTCGTTGCCAGATCCATAGGCACTGTCCAATAAGGCGCTGATTTGGCGTCGACAGGAAGCAGAAAATCTGCAAGTGCAAAATTAAAAATCTTATGTACATTTTCATTTATAAAATATTCAAATCTCCTCCTTATAAAATGACTCATGAATTCAAATCTTCGACGCATTTGGCATTAAATTCTGTATTAGAGAACTCCCATTTTTTCTCTTCTATCAACAAATATATGTGACAGTGCTATACCAATATTTTGATATTTTCAATGCGCCATCTCATCAAATACATATGTCATAGAAATAATAAAAGTATCATTTTGTTCTCTCCATTTCCTGTTCTGCATGTTGTACAATTTCTTTAAATGCGAAATTTTAAATCTATTGAAACTACCCACTCTGAACAAGCCCGCATAAAAAAATACCTGTTCTAAATATTTTATTAATTCTCTTTCGCTTTTAGTTTTGATTTGATGTTATTGGCTGTTAATATTTTGAATCCTTTTATTTGTTTATTTATGTTATATACTCAGTTTGTTAAATTAGTGTTGTAAATTAGCTGATAAAGCAACAGTCAATTTCTTTAGAACATGATTCAGATGTTGCTATTAGTTATTTCGGAAAAATAATGTTTAGATAATTATTTGTGCATAAATCTATTGGATTTGTTCTCACTCACCTAAATACGTGTTGAGGTGGGATCATTGCGTGTGTCATAGGAGGCATGACATTGTGAATTTCGCTAATAGGATCCACATCATCAAGCTAAAACATAAGATAGAGCGATAAGGTCATTAAACAATGGTTCTGTCCATAGAGTAATTATTATACAGAGGTCCGACTCTCGCTGGATCTCTATGTTTTCTATAGTAAATAAAAGTCAACAATTTTTATAATAATTTGTTAAATTGAGCCTCTACAAAGTCGCATAATTTTTACAAAATAAATTCATAGATTGATAAATTAAGATTTAATGTTGTTAAAAATATTAGCGAAGTATGTCTTTATATCCAATGCACAGTCTGTATAGCAACATTGTTCAATTTATGTAATGGTATGATAATTATGAATATTTTAATTATTACTTTTCCTATTGAGAACAACCTCATAGAAGTATAAAACTGCATACACCTCCAGCAAGAGTCGGACCTCTGTATATCTATGGTTGTATCACAATACTGTAGGTATAGTCTATATTTTACAACCATAACTATGACGCGTAAGGGACGTATGTGTTTCCAAAGTAAAAAGAATTTAGGAGTAAAACGAAATGACCATACAATACGATGTTACCTGAGCAACTGTGCTGTTGATTCGAATCATTTCGCGGTCCTCATAGTGGTTGCTTTGATAGACGCAAATTTGACAGCTGACATCAGAGATCTCCTCGTCTGTCCGCACCAGCGTTATGGCACAATAAAGGGCAGACTGACTGTTCTTCCAAATATGCGTGAAGGGAATCTCCTGAAATATTATAAAGAAGATGATTTATACTAAGGAAATCGATTGGAATATTATAAAGAAGAGAGTAAGGAATAGACTTAAGTTGGGTCACCATGGTTTTAAAATATGTAAAAACTAAATAAATAGACGAAAACTAAATAATTGAATAAATTTAATTTATATTTCGGCTTCAGCTTTATCAAAATTAAATAATATTCAAATAAAACACCGAAAATAGAGATATGAAATACATATACATAAGAATGAAGCGTATTAAATCTCTTAATCCATCCATCAACAGTCATTCTTATCACTTTTCAAGCTTCGTCTTAATTTTATTGATATATTTCTATTTTCCGTTTTATTTGAATATTGTATAATTTTGATAAAAATTAGGCGAAAATAGAAATTAAATTTGTTCAATTATTTGGTTTTGCGTCGATTTATTTATTTTATTATAACAGAGTAAGTAATCGCTTGAACTATTATAAAAAAAGAAAGTAAAGAATCACTTGAATTATTATAAAGAAAAGAGTATGAATCTCTTAAATTATTATAAAGAAGAAACTAAGAAATCTTCTGAAATGTTTTAAAGAAGAGATAGCTAAAGAAATCGATTGGAATACATATTCCAAGAAGAGAGTATGGAAATCGATCGGAATATTAAAAAGAAGAAATAATACAAAGGAAGTCGATTTGAATATTATAAAGAAGTAACTCAAATTGCAAAAAATAGCTTATGATAGAACCTTTTTTCACTGATTCTAAAAAGATTATAATAGCAAATTTGGCATACCCACCTGATATTTGCTATTGGTGCCTGGTTTCCAGCCTTCTGCCACATCAACAACGCTGAAGCAAAGGTTCTCGCCAGCCAAATCCTCAAATTGCAATTGGCGACTTGTATCCAACAGACGACCGCCACGCCTTGTTTCCATGGTAACAGCATGTTCAAAGGCGTCTTTAGTGTCGGCCAGTACTCGCACGCAAATCTGAAATTAAAATATCTCACCAGTACTACCCTACCGCTATGTTTAATTTCAGTTTTCAATAAAAAAAATAGGATTAGTAATCTCAAGGGGATGTTTTGGGGAAATATAATTTAAAAAAGTAGAAACCATAGGGGTAGCCAATATTAAGAACGTGGAAAGCGGGAAAAACAGAGAATTCACATCCCTGTATTCTTAAATTGTGTGGTTTTATACGAATTCTTTAATACACTTGAACCAGAGACTGACCTGAAATTCGTGTAGTCTCAGTTGATGTGTCCCTAGATTTCTCGAGCCGGTACTAGCCGGATGGGAGAATGCGACTAGCAACAATGTTTTACATGCTGGGCTGGGCGGATCATCACGGACATGGCCTCGCGGCCCACCAGCCGGAGAAGAGCCAGAAGGGTCGGACGTGTTGCCAGAGGAAGAAGCCGAGGTTGGGATGCCATCGCTGCTCCCCGTGGCGGTCTCGCCTATGAGGCAGAAGGAGCGCAGTCGGCTGATGATCAGGTGACAGACGTGGGCGTCCATGTGGCAATGGGAGGGGTAGATTGCCGGAGAAAGATGTGATTGACCCACTACCAGATGCTCCTGGGAAAGAAAGAGTTGTGACATTATTAACTCGTTATTTGACGTCATTAACTGATCATGGTTCAATGAAAAGCAGCAGTATGAATAAAATAAAAAAATGATCAACGGATAATATTTATGGACTTCGTTTTCCAAAAGAAAACGCATATATCTAAATAATGAATTTTCACACAACTATTCGAGCCAAATAAAGATCATGGAATTCTAAAACAGGCGAAATAAAAAGGTAGCAATTATACTTTTTTTTAAATGGCTACAAAAGTTGATCGATTACTGACAATTTGACCGAATCAGTTTAAAATTATAGCAATAAATAATGCCATTCAGAAATAAGTAAATGACTGTAAAATTTTGGTAAAATGTATCAAGTGACTTGAAACTGGGTCTTCTTTTTTTAAATAATTTAATTGCATTAAATATCAGAACAGGTCACAGGTTGTATTTTTTACGCGTATAAACAGATTTTAATTAGGTGTATTTGGAGTTTTTCCTTTTCAACCGGTTTCAAATGTTTTCTGCGTCAGGGTACATACATAATATGTCAAAGCAATAACGCTACCTACCTGCCAATTAGCTGGCTCTGACCCGGTCTTGTCGGAACTAAGGAAGGCAAGATTCCAAGAATTCTTTTTTAAGCAGGCACAGTGCGGGAAAGAAAGGATCACGTGGCCTTGAAGCACAACATCAGTCGGACCACAAACTATCAGCGATGTTAAAAGAGTTTGATTATCTGAAATATTAAGCAAATAAAATGTTCAATTTGTAAATTGGTAAAGCACAACGAATCGATAAATCATGCACGTAAACCCACCATAAAGTATTCAAACATTCAGTTTGAACAGAAAAAATAACAACAAAGTAGTTTGTAAAGTGTATTTTATTTGTCATTAGGTAAGTATATTATTGCCTTTAACATGAATTGTACTTAACTTTTGCATAAATAAAAAATTATATTTTCATAATAATCTAGGTAGTAGGGTGAGAGAAAAACTGTGTATTTGGAATTTTCTTTTCATATACGGAATTTTGTGTCAATGCCGTAAAGTGTGTGATGTTGTTGCTCTAAATATGTTCCTCCAAAATAATTTGTTTTTGTTGTTCAAATTAATATCCAGTAACATTCCAAATAGACACTTTTGCCGCACTCTATTATAAAGTATTCATATTCTATTTTACAGTTTAATATTAAATTGTACTTATGTACCTTTTTTGCTTAAAAAAGTAGGATACGAATTGTATATGTAGGTATACTTAATTATAAAAGATTCTTACAATATTAATACACCAAAACTACTTATATGTCTACATGCACATATTACCTAACCTAGTAAATATAAGTAACACTAGAATTATTTCATGTCGCACTTTTTATAACCTTATACATAGATAAACCAGTTTCAAACTCAATTGTCTTATATAGATGAATGAATACGTTCTGCTGAAAAAATCTCTTTAATTTTCTTTCGCATGGAATTTGATACTTAGTCGCATATATTTGATTTGGTGGATAAAGTTGTTTCGAGTTCAGTAGTTTGTACTATACTTTTACTAAGTGTATTTCTAATAAATTAAAAATTTTCCCAATCAGTATTTTTGTAGATTTCTCAAACATCCTGTGGATTTATTTAGATGATATCCAGAGTAGCCACTAATTTTTGACGTGTTTTAACTTCAAAAATAAATAAATCGCTTCTTATTATAATAACGCGTTGATAATTGCTTAGAACATAACTTGCCATCATCAGTGCGGCACTTCTTCTTATCCCACAAACTGGAAACCCGCTCAGTACGCATAAGATTGGCCATTAATTTGTTGGCTACGGTGGAAAAACAGTTTTCTTTGAAACGAAATGGACTACGAACCAGATAGTACATGACAGCTCGTTTCATAATAGCCAGCATGCGCTGTGCTGACATCTCCAAATCAAGTTCATTCACTATATTGCGAGCCACCTGTCCCAAAAAAACGTCCACCCAAGTCTCAATCATTAGAATGAGTCGATGACTACCAGCACACCAGATGAAGACATTTTGACACAAGGCACGCCCATTGATATGAGAGGAACCAAGTCGAACCCAGTAATGGGGTATCATAGCATTATACAGGAGTTTGTAGCTCAAACGTTCAGGGATGTGCATTGCGTTTGGCAGGTGATAAAGAATATACTCTCGTACAATATGCTCCAGCATCTTGGAGGATGGTACATCGTTGGATAGAAATGACGTGGCAGGGATGCTTGTCAAGGAAGGAGCTAGAATTGAAATCATTGGCATTGGTGGTGCTTTTCTTTGTTCTAAATCATCTTTTGGAGGTTCCTTAGAAGAAACGTTTTTTCGCAAACCCTTAACAGAAAGTTTGAGATTACTTTGGTTTTGTTCTAGTTCTTCACTACTAAAAGAAGATGGAGATGGAATTTCATAAAAAAGGTTAAAATCAACTGAATGTATATCAGTTGTTTCTTTGGACTTCATTCTTTCTGAAATAGAATAATTTAGTTTATCATTTGGTTTGCTTTCCTTTTCACTTTCAGTATATAACAATGGAGATTCAGGAAATCGAACGCTACAGCTAGATGCTATTGCCTGGGGTATGCTTTGACTCAGATTTCTGATATTGTGAGAAAATAAGGATGGAAGATGGGCACTGCTCTCTCCATCTATTTCACTGTGACAAACATCTGAACTGTTGTCCTGAGAGTGCGACATGTTTTTTTAAATAGTAATTTATGTAGATATCACAGAGTAGTGGAAAATATTAATATTTATGAATTTTGAGGAATTATTTTCTAAATTTTATTCAGAGATTTATAGACTTCGATGTCTTTCAATGATTTAAAATAATTTTGTTTCTCTATAATATGGATATTGTTGAATTTTTGAATTTTGGTCTCGAAAGACTTTCTATGTCTGTAACATGTGTTAAAATTTTGTTGAATTGAATTACTCAGAATGTTCGTTTTACCTTTCTAGATTTTATCTCTATGAAAGGGAAATTACCATAAATGCAAAGATGAATGGGAATTCATCGTAATATTCGGTTTTTTATTTTCACCGTTGTAGATATGTTAGTAGCATGGTTGCAGTGGTATTTGATTTAATAACCATGATAAATCTGTTGAGCAAATAGTGTTTTCAGTTAAAATAATGTGGTTCAGTATTTAAATTCAGGAGTTTCAGTAATTTTTAGACTACCATTTCAAAATATCTTCACATCAGTTTATAAAATACTAAGTAATTTGTTATCTTGACTACAGAGTAAATCAACAATATTTTATTGATGACCAACGTTGATGTTCCTTTACGTCAGTAACATGAAAAAATATATTATACTCTGTGGCGTTTGATCATGGGGAAGAATCATGAAAATAAGTGAAGAAGAACATCCTCTACGAAGCGTATAAAGTTTCAACAATTGGATTTGTTAAAATATTGTCCAAACAAATCCACAGTTTGGTATAACTTTTACATGAAATTTGCTATCAACGATAAAAAAATTGTGTATAGTATTTATTTGGCTAGCACAAGACAACCAAAATGTCGGATTTTGTACATAGGTGACTAAGGCCAGCCGCACTTTTACGGGGAGTGTGGGGCGGAGGCCATATTGGCAACATTATACAATCTTGACTTAGCTGCTAGGGACATTAGAGAAGAATCTTAAAACTTGGTGGTGTGGGATAACAGCCTCTACGAACGACATATACCGAAAAACAAAGTCACGAAACATCATTATCTAAGAATTATTTTCAATATATATGTCGTAATCTTCTGCACATTTGACGGGGGTATGAGAGCAGAGTCCCCACCGGCAACTTATGATTTGGACAAGGGTTCTAAGAAAATTAAACAACAATCAAAAAGAAATTGGTGCTGCAGAATAGCTAATAAAAGTCGAAAAACCAAACCACAAAATTCATTTTTTATTACATTACAATTGATATTGAAATTTTTGGACAATTTACATTTTCAAAAATTAACTCATGTTAGACATGGGTGATTAAGACGCGAGTCTACACTTTTTCATAGCCATAGGGTTACATATTAGTTTCCAATTTGGGTATGGGTGAGTTATAGAACATTAATTTTGTTTTCCAGTACCGCAATCAGTTTATATTGAATTTCTTTATAAAACCCACAATTTCTGAAAATCAGATGTTGGACATGGGAGACTAAAGCCAACGAGATTTTTGAGAGGGTGGGGCCGTAACTGACAGAATACAAGTTACACATGGGTACTGGGAATTTCAAGCAGCACAAATGAATAAATTTTACTTTGCAAAACAATCACCTGTCTAGTTATATAATTTAATCTATGGTAGTTTCTAAATGACATGACATTATGATGATGGCTGTTTTGTTGTTAAGCACTTTACATCTTTTAGGGATTTTGTTATATGTTGGATTGGGTAGTTTCACTTTATCGTCTCAAAATAAATAAACACACCACAAAATCAACGACTTACACGTTTTGGTATTAGAAATGAATCTGATTTGGTTATTAGCATTTTATTTTATATAATATATATAGACCTAAATTCTACAACCTTAGTTTTTTAAATACATACAATATTTCATGCGCTGGTTCGTTTTTGTTGTTTACCTTTACATAATTTTATAAAATTATTGATTTTTACAAATCTAATCATTAATTACATAATGTATTATACATACAAACTAATATACCTAAATGAACTTATTTTCTTAATCAAATTGGACTACCTATTTGCTCAATCTTTCTTATGATAAACAAGATAGAAAAATTGTTAACAATTATGGTTTTCAAGAAAGCATTAGCTTAAGTTCAGAGATAACAAATTCTAAATCATCATCCATTAATTATTCTGAATGGATAATTGCTAATAATTTAAATTATTTTATTCGCGTGCCTGATTTAAAAAGAGAGGACCTACACTCCTACAACTCTTAGATTCTAGGCACAACTTTCCTTTTAGACAAATCGGAATACCACTCATTAAACCTTTCCTTATGATAATACTCAGACATGTGAAAGGTGCTAGCCAAATTAGGCACTTGGACAAACGACTTGTGATCATCCAACTTCTGCGGCTTCAACAACTTCTGTATGTGCTCGGGCTTGATGATATGACTTATCATTCGTTTGCCTATCGTAATGCAACAGCTCTGTTTGTAGCGTATCGGACTATAAACCATATAATACATGATGGCTCTTTTCATAGTGGCCAGCATGCGCAACGGCGACATGTCCTGAATGCGCAGCTCCTTAACAATAACTGAGGCCAACCTGGCCAAAAAGATATCCACCCAAGTGTCAATCATAATCACTCGACGATGTCTGGCACACGCTGTGAAGATGCTATGGCATATCGACCGCATATTACCGAGGGATGTGCCAAACAAGACCCAATAATGAGGTATCATGGCCTTGTAAAGAATTTTGTAGCCAACACGCTCAAGTATCATGCATGATGTACTGGGCATTAGAAAATTCAAATACTCGCGTACAATGTAGACTAGCAGCTTTGAAGATGGCACAAAGTTACTTGCTGGGGTCGAGGCTGGAATGGTTGTTAGCGAAGGAGTTAGCACAGTTTGTGTTTTCGATTGTTTATCATTAAGTGTGTCGAACTTTGTCGTACTTTTACTCGTGCAATCTAAATCGATGCGTGGAAAATTTAGAGTTGTCACTTTTGGTAAAATAAAAGCTGAGCGTTCTTTAACTTTAACATTGCTCTGTTTTAGCTCTAGTTCTTCACTAGTCAAAGAAGAAGGAATTTGGGTTTGGTGATAGATTCTATAGTCTGTTGGAAAAGCAGCTGTTGCTCTAGTTTTGTACTCTAATAGCGACTCAATGTCCTTCTCAATATCAGTGAATAACGAGGAGTCGGTGTTACTACTGGTCCTGGATCGATGGCCACTGAACGAAATTGGAGATGAAGGGAACCGCATGCTGGATGGAATGGTCTGGGTGATGCTTTGAGTCTGATTAAGATTTATTATACTGTGGGCGTGTTGATGCTGAGCGACTGATGGTGGCAAGCAGTAGGAAGGAGGAGTCCTGTATCCCTCTTTCTCTGGTTCATTGTGCTGCTGGAGTGACTCCAAAGTGATTGGATCGGATTGGTCCGACATTTTTCAAGAAATAAATATTTCACGCACAATCTTGCAAAAAACAAAGGTTCACTGAAGTGAAATTTCAAATTTCAAAATATACATATTTTTATTAAACATAGTTTCCTAACATTTATCAATCAATGCATAGATATTAAATTATATAATTATGTCTATATAGTTATATCCATTGATATGTATCAATGAGTTTATTAATAGCACAACTTTTGTGAAACCATATGAACAAAAACTTAATAAGTCTCATTCGAATGTTTTCGTTTATTGTCAAATAACCTTCATCAGGATCGTGAAACTAAGATTCAAATGTTTACAGAATTATAAATTGGTACAGTAAAAGAATTATTTACCGAATTTAGAGTAAGATAATTAGAATGAGCAAATATGCAATAAGTGACTAGAAGAATTTAAGAGAGAAATAAGAGCCAGAGTTAAAAGTTGGGAATTTAATTTGGGCTTAGTTGATTTTATGTGAGTGGCTTCTTTTATCCTAAGCAAAAAAATCATTATTAGCATCATCTATCATTTTAAAATTGGATTCAGGAACATTTAAAGTAAATAACTCAAATTTGTCCATTTTTGTCATATTCTATATTGTCAATTTTGTACTAAACCTAAATCCAATTTTAAAATGATAGATGATGTTAATAATGATTTTTTTTCTTAAGATAAAAGAAGCCATTCTCATAAAATTAACTAAGCCAAAATTAAATTCCCAACTTTTTAACTCTGGCTATTATTTCTCTCTTAAATTCTTCTAATCACTTAATTATTTATTGCATATTTGCTCATTCTAATTATCTTACTCTAAATTCGGTAAATATTTCTTTTACTGTACCAATTTATAATTTTGTAAACATTTGAATCTCAGTTTCACGATTCCTGATGAAGATTATTTGACAATAAACGAAAACATTCGAATGAGACTTATTACTTTTTTGTTCATAAGGATTTCAAAATTTACGAAATTCTATGAAATCTTTAAAGAGCCGGATATCTGTAAATTTTTTACTCTGGTTCTATAATTTAATATCTATGTGCCATAATAAAATTTTATGTGGCCGAAATGGAACAAGCTAAAAAAACATAATAAAAGAAAATAAAACCATAATATGTTCTTTTAAAAGAGAATAATATTTTCGGCTTTACGCCATAATCATACAAAACATAAATATTAAATAAAGCCTAAGAACAATTTTTAAAAATCAGGTCGATATAAAATTCAGGTCATAGATCAAGTTCACAAAAAGCATTGCGAACACATTACGTATTGAGAGTTGGTATTCTTCCTGAATAGAAAATCATCAGAAAATAGAAAGTGAGTCTAATTTAGATGCTACGCTAGAATATTCTACCCTTTATTATGATTTATAGATGTGAATGTTTACATATTATAAAAATGGCTTCTTTAATTAAATGGTCGACAATGTCGATTCCTCGGGTTATAACGCGTCCAAAATAAGCAGGCTTAGGAATAATAGAGATTTGGTGCTACTTAAAGTAATGAGCCACAAAGGCTGAAGCTTTTCCAATATCTTCTTCAATAAAGGTGAAGAAAAAGCTTCAGCCTTTGCAGCTGATTACTCTAAGTACCACCAAATTTCTACCATTTTTATATGTACAAAACATTCTCTAGAGTAGCATCTAAATTTGACTAACTTTCTATTTTTTGGTAGTTTTCTATTCAGGCGGAATTCTAAATCTTATTACTTTATCCATTACTCTATCTATTATTTTATCCATGCTTTTTTCTATGACCATGATTTTATACTGACCTGATTTTTAAAAATTGTTGTTAGGCTTTATTTAAAATTAAATTTTTTGTATGATTAAGGCGTAAAGCCGAAAATATTATACTCTTTTATTGGAACATAATTATTATCATTTTTTTAAATTTTATTTTCTATGCCCATATAATAGAGGATTATCCAATAAGATAAAAATACGGAAAACTTTAACTTAAATATCAATAATAATAAAATTATGAGCGACCTAGGTTTCGGTTTTATCAATTATAAACCTTTTTCAAGCATTACATTTGAATTATTACAAAAATCATAGATTAAAAGATATCTATATCTATACATTAAATATTGTTAATAGAAAAA
>JAUYWI010065731.1:0-15121 GCA_034780595.1 Parotoplana pacifica
TTCAACATAAAAACAACATCCCTTCAAGATCAAATCAAAACTATGTAATCATGTGTATCTTGTTCTACACCCAAGCTAATAAAGCATGATAAGATGGCCATTCAAGCTCAGTGATTGAAAATACCATCTAGTATATCCAAAATCCAGGCATTAAAATATATTATTCAAGAAAAAACTAAACCTAACAAATTTAAAAAAAATTTATTTATTGTTAACAATATTTTTTTTAAGTTGATTATGTGGCTAAGTACTATGTTTATTTTAAGCACTATTACAGTACCAATATAGTAAATGTATATTATAAGTCTAAAACAAAGAGTTCCAGTGTTTAAAAGTTTCAATATCCAGTGTAACCTCCCTAGCATGAATGAGTTTGTTCTATAAGTATTTTGAATTATCCTTATGTGATGTCAACATCATTGTAACATATCTGCTGCTCTACTGCAATCAGCTTAGGGCATCATCTCTTATGTGAAAATTGGACATCTCTCATGAACCCCATAGAAATTTGTCCCAGAATATTTTAAGATGACTTGAACCTTCAAAAGTTGTGATATGCCCTTATGCCATGCATGAGCATGGAGAAGATTGTTTCTGCCCAGAATTTTCTGGAAAATTCAAATTTCCCTGTTAGATTCCCTGAATTTAGCACTTCCTGTATATTCTGGAACAATTTATCAGCTACTTAGTTCAAAAACCATTAAAGAAAAACATAAATTCAAAGTAATTATAACTTGAATCTTTATTAACAGTTATAATCTAAATTCATGAATCAACTTAATGCCAAATGATATTAGCCTATAGTTTATTATAAAAATATTAAAATACCCTGGCTCAAATATTGAAATTCATTTAAATTATTAACAAGATATTTGTGGAAGCACTCTATACTTACTCATAATTATTCACTTGATGTACATTTATTCTTACTAGTTATCATTTGTTGTTTAAATTTATACCAACTATCTAGAATTATACAATAATGAATTGGTATTACTCTACTCATGCTCAAAATTGACTTATTATTATTATAACTATTGCATTTTAATTCTTCATTGCAATACTATCAAATAGTTCCTGTTTAAATCATTTTATTACTTTATTGTATTATCTACTGTGCATAGGTTACACCAGCTTGATCTGCCTAGATGGTGGCCACTGATCTTTCCTGTATTTGTTATACAAATAAACTATTATTACTATTAGATTTTCTAAAATTAATTAGGAATTTCCAAAATCTATTATTGTAATTTGTACTTTGATAATGGGGTTGAAATTAATTTGTACAGTACTGTATATGATAAAAAGTGTTTTTTGGCAGTTTTATTGTAATACTTGATACACACTGACACATTTATACATACTTTGGAGCAGATTAAGTTATCTAAAAATTATTCTGGTACACTGTGCTTGTGGAATACAACTTGATGTCAACCATAATCAATTTTACCCACTCCCTAAGTTTAGTCATCTATTTTAATGAATACAGTTCTGGCAAAAATTAACTGTAACCTGATTTTAAAGCAATTTTCCTACTTTCCTATATCGCAAAATGAAAGATACCATGCATTAACTTAATAAATAGTACTCCATAGCTTCTAAATGCCCTAACAGTGGCCAATAAGATGGGCATATTGTTACACTTCTAATAAAGTATCTCACTTTAAGGTATCTTGTTATGTGAAAAAAAATTTAATTTGGTCTATATTAATTATAACTTTTTGAGATATTTATTTTTAAGAACTGTTATACTACATTTGAAAACATTTTTAATTATCTTTTTAGGCTCAACTAAGAGCATGTGTTTTTCTAGCACTTGAAGAAAGTGATTCAAGAAACAGCAAGTTGCCTTTTCAAAACCAAGAACTAAAAGAATTTTTAAATACTAAAAATGGTAAGTAAGGATTATCATTAATATTTCAGGGTTTATATGCTAGTCTTAAAGTATGGAAAATGAATTTTTGAATTTAAGCATTCTGATTTCAAAATTTATATACTCTATCTTGATTTCTGGGTATTCTTGCAATCATTAATATTACACATATCAATAAGGTAAAGATGAAGTGTGAGGTTAGTGGAAAGCTTCTGAATCTGGTACTTTCTATACAACAACCTCTAAAAAATTCAAGAAGAATTTAAATTTGTATGCTCATGCCTTTGTCAAAAGATAAATGCATAAAATGAGTGGTTGACATGCATTTTAAAAAGGAAAATTGATTTCTGCAAATATGTAAACTTATTAAGAATGTTGTACCTAATGTTCCCAAATCTGAAATATATGGACTCATTATGGGTGCAGTTGCAAAGGCTCTAAGAAATATATGTAAAGAAGATTGGAAGTACTGGCATAGTACTATCACATGGTTAAGCCATTGTTGAAAATCTTAGAACAATAATTAGTTGTCCAGTGGTCCATTACAGATGCTATTCATTATTGTGGGGGTACTGAGAAAGTTCCAATAACAAATGAATTACTTGCTGCTGCCTCCAGTAATTAACAGCAATTGCCAATATTAGAAAAGGAAAAACAAATGAGGACTGTTACACTAACAAAAAGAATTGCTTTTCAGTAACATTTAGATGTTTTAAAAAGCAATAGATGATCTCGTGAAAGAAGAAAAGGAACTGAAACAGAACTCTAATAATTATGCAATAGAGACTGAGAAGAAACAGAACTTCCTAAATCAAATGCACTTTGTGTAAAGAGCCAGCAAAAATCATAAGAAATTCTGCAGACACAAGGAAATCTAGTCCATAAGTAGATTGTTGTTTTGAAGCAAGAGGTACCAAAAATTTGTTAGCTTATTGATAAATTATAGCTATAATATTATTATACTCTAATTTTTATATGAATTTGTATTTGGTATGGAAAAGTATAATAGGAAAAGCATGTGAACCTGATATTATTTATCGTTGATAAATATGTTTTATATTTCATTTTTAGGAAAGGTTGTTTTTTCCCTAATTAAACAAATTTTGCAACATTTTAATTTACAACATACATTATCTGTTCTACAACCTGAAGCTGGTCTTGTAAGTTCAATTTAATCTTCTTGTACAAATTCAAGAACCATTTTCTTGGAAATAACATATGAATGTTTATACTAGTCAACTGGCTTGGTATGTTCATGACTACACAGATATTTATATAATGATTAACTGACAATTATTTATTTGCACAGGGCCATGACTGGCATTAGCATGCATCAACAACAAAAAATATATAATAAAAACATTCCATAAGATATCATATATAAACACTCAGATTTAATTCATATGGGCTTTAGTTTGTGTTTGAAACTTTCAATATTGTTCATCTGAATGGTGTCTACTGGTAACTGGTTCCACATGCAGGTCATGTTTGCTTTTTTGTGATGTTATTAATGTGGTCATTCCAGTCTAGGTCTTGACTGATTGTCACACCCAGGTATTTTGCACATGTCACTAACTTGACTATTTTGTTATTCAGTGAGTACTGACAATGTGAGACTTGTCTTTTTTTGGTGACTTGGAGGACTTCACATTTCTCTGGGTTGAATTTCATCATCCATTTGTCACTCCACATTCCCAAATGTATTAGATCTTGTTGCAGGATGTGATGGTCATTTGGTTCTTTTATAGTTCTGTATATTACTGTGTCATCAGCAAAAAGCTTGCATGTAGATTGGACACTGTCTGGTAAATCATTGATATATACCAGGAACAGTAGGGGACCAAGAACTGTTCCTTGAGGCACCTCTGATATGACTGGAATTGTTAAAGAAGATTGTCCATCTATGAGAACCATTTGGAGTCTATCTTTGAGGAAGCTAGATAACCATCAGCCAATACCATAGTATTGGAGTTTGTGCAGAAGTTGATTATGAGGTACAACATCAAATGCTTTAGAGAAGTCAAGAAAGATGCAATCAGTTTGAGGCTTGCTGTCAATATTCTTAGCCAGATCATCAATGGTAAGAAGTAGTTGAGTTTTGGTGGATCTTCTTGATTGAAAACCATGCTACTTAGTTGTTAATGCATTATATTTTTGGAGGTGTTCAATAATATGTCCAAATAAATTGTGTTCAAGAACTTTACAAGTAATAGAAGTGAGTGATATTGGTCTATAATTAGAGGGACTCCATCTATCACTTTAAAAGATTGGAGAGATGTGAGCTATTTTCCAGTCTTAAGGCAATTTGTGTCCATCTACAGGTTGCAACTAGAGATAACAATATATGAGTTGCAACAATTTGTTTATTTATTTATATTTAGACATTTATAATGCAGATTGCATGTCAAAAGCACAAACATATACAATTTAATATATATGTATATATAATATAAATATTATTACAATAAAATAAAAGGTGTGTGTAAGGTATACTGTAAAATATTAAATTTTTACTTCATTATTGAGCTATGAAAAATAGTGTGCAGTTGTGTGTTTTATTAGTGAAAACAAGTATGTTTTAAGAATTCCTTAGCCTGGTTGCACAATCAGTCCTTGATTGGCTTTGACAACAGAAAAAAAACAGTTGCTGGATTCATCAACCTCTCCTCTGCTTTTGATGTTGCTAGGAAAGATTCCATATCATGAAACTGTAAATGGATCACTCCTGACCATATCACCAGATGGATTGTCAGATTTCTATAACACAGGAAAGCTAGAGTAAAATACAAAGAATCCTATACCAAATTCCACTACATGTATTAAGGATGTGTCCTCTACACAATGCTCTTCTCTATTCTCATCAATGATCTTGTCATCAATTGCAAAACTACAGATGTCAACATTGCTCTATATGCAAATGACATCATTGTCTTGGCTCAAGACTGCAACAAACATAAAGCCACAGTAAAAGTTGAATATTGCATCAAAAAAACTTCAAGTGATGTACTAAATGGAAGCTCATCCCAAATGCCACCAAATTGATTGTCTGTTTCTTTTCTGCCAATAACTATGAAGCAAAATATACACCCAAAATTAGACCTTATTGCAACAGCAATGACACTCGTCTTTGATCACCTTCTCAACTTTGGAACTCATGCTGAAAATGTATGCACAAAAATGACCTAAAGACTCAATGGTATCAAAAACTGGGACACCAAAGCAACCCTTCTCAGACCCACACACATTGGCTATGTTAACAGTATTGTAACTTATGGTGCAGCTACTTCTATCAGCCTTAAAATTACCAAGGCCAACATCAAATCTCACTTCAAAAACAACTTAAAACCTAACACCATAGACAACCACAAGAACTGCCACAACTGTCATGACACAGTCTTGAATCATAACCCTCCTGATGTCCACAAGAACCTTAATCACTGAAAAGCAGTCACCATTGCTCAACTTAGATGAGCTGACTCCCCACTTCTCTTCACCTATTTCCATTGTATTGGTATTGAAGGCAGCAGTACTTGCCTCCACTGCACAGTGGCCTCAATCACCTACTGAATCACTGCCCATCAAAGACTGCACAAGATTCTGTCTCCATCTTCCTTACCCAATTCCTCTCTCTATTCTGTTTTTGAACTCAAAAGCAGCCCTTGCCGTCCTCTCATAACTCTCCATACTGTTTTCATGGATAACCCAAATTCGACCCCTGTGACATACTAACAAACAAGATCTATTAATATGTTTTTCTTGGTTTGCCTTGGCTTCTTTTCCCTAGAAGTCTGCATTTGAAATGTTTTCAGTAGATTAATTCTTCTCAATATGTGACCTATCCAATTTAGTAATTGTATTTAGTAGGTTCCTTCTTTCATTGATATCTGCTAAGACCTCTGCTTCTCCATATCCAAGTTGCAAATGTTTCAATTGTTTTCATGTTGTGTCTATGTCTCAGAACCATGTAGAAGCATGCTCTCCAGATTAGTGTCTTCACTATTTTATTTGTTCCTACTTCCAGACTTTTGGTTAGAAATTCTCTTCTTTTTGTAAAAGGCTGTATTTGCCATTGTTATACCAGTTAAATATTCTTTTTAACATCTTCCTTCTGATGTAATTGTTCCTTCTAAATATTTGATTAGTACATGTTGATTGGGTTATTTCTCTTTTTTGTGTTGATCCTCACATTTATTTTTTATCCTTATTGTTGAGTTTATTTATGAATTGTTGTAGTCCATGTTCAGTGTCTGTTATTGTCATTGATTATCCACAAATCATACTTCTTGTATTGACATGCTACCTATCTTAATGCCTTCATTTGTATTGTTGAATGCTCCATTCATCATGTATTTTTTGTATAGTTTTCGAACTTCAGTTTTGAGGTGATTTTCACTGAGAGCCCTGGTCCACAACATTATGGCTTGTGGTCCTCGAGAGTTCTCTTTTTGAAGTCAGATTTCATCATATGAAGTCAAATCAGTCACACAAGTTGAGATCAGCACTGTATGGAATTGGGAACACCAAAGTCTTAATCCTGGCACCTGGCCATATTGTAGTGGGCCAGGAGTATCAATGAAAATTGCCTCAAAACTGAAGTTAAAAAACTTATTGACTATTTCCAACTTGTAATTGACTCACAACCTGTCATATTTGTAAATAATAAACTTTCTTGAGTATTGTCAATAATTTAATAAAAAATGAAATAATGATATAATAACAGAACATGTTTTGACAAAAACCTTTGTCATCTTCAGCAATACAAATATTTAAATAGAGCAATGATGAGGTAAACAAAATAAACATAAAAATTAGTCAATTAAAAATTCATTCCTGGTTGTGCTTTGTTAAGTTATAATTATATGCCTGCAAAATAGTCATACTGTGCCTATATAAATTAAAGTTTGTGATACACAACAAAATATTTAGGTGTCATTTATAATTATTTGAATTATCTGGCACATATTAATTTTTTTAATGTTTTTTTTATTAAACTCTATTTATTAGAGAGATTTTTACTTACAAATTACTTAGTTGTTCTTGTACATGCTTTTATAACATCAAGGCTGCACTTTTTCAACTCACTTCTTATCATTCTATCAGTAAAAAAATAAAATGCCTTCAATCTATTCAAAACTCAGCAGAAAGTTGAAATGTACAAGTACTACGAACAATACTGATATTTGAAGAAAACAACCTATTTTAGTTTTAAAGGGTTAATATTTTTATCTTGCTAAAAATGAAAATACTGTACCTCTTGGTTCTAGGCCTATGGTGTGATGTTATGTGAAAATTTTAATGATTATGTTTTTATTAATTGAAAACTGATTCTATTTATGTGTGCTTTTATCTTTGATTTATAGAATGATGACTTATTTGAAACAATAAATTTGAAACAGTTAATGACACCTAATGTAAATGTTTCTGGTGGCCCACTATTAGCTGATATTGTTGATAAAGCTTTATGTCCTAGTTCTTCTACGAATTCAAATAATGTAAGTAATGCTTATATTTTTCAATTAATAAATTATATCAATATGTTGACCCCACTCAAAAGAAACTTTACTCCAGACATATTTTATAATTTCTATAAAAGTATATTATAATACTGCAAAAGGAAACTCTAATAAGGTTGGACCTAAAATTTCCCAGGTAACTAGCAGCTCATCAATTTGACTGACTCTTTGAAATCTTTATTTTTAAATAGCTTCATCTCTGACCATTGGATGTCATCAGGTTTCCTACCTTGGGCACTTAATGAGCAGGTGCTTGACATAAAGTTAACCTTTTTGTAATTGGGTAATTGGGGTCTTCAGACTTGCTGACTTTGTCCATGCATCTTCTAACAATAGGCTTTTTCCCAGTTGGTAAATCATTTCTTTATAGTATATGTGGCCAATGATTGAAGACTACGTGAATACAAGATTATATTATACTTTTTGTCTATTCAAATAAATCATATTCTGCACATCTGAAATCAATGGGTATTCATCCAATGCAATCAAAAAAAATTTCGCCTGCACTGCTTTATTATTCATTTGACAAATCTATTGTTTAAATGAATATTGTTTTGCAATCTGGTGTAGTAGAATAGCCTCTATGACTTAATAAAAGTTGAAAAGTTACAAAATTCTATTTTTTAAATAAATTTTAAAATTGGTATTGAAGTATTTTGTACAACCTACAGCTTCTGAAACATCTGATGTTACACATAGATGTTTAGGGCGAGCCTACACTTTTATGCAAATGTGGGAGCCTAAGTGGCAGTATCCAATTTGGACATGGATGTTTGGTACATCAATTTTTTATACAGTTTATCATATTTTTTAGTTTGCATCTAATTGATTTTGATAAACTACTAGCATCTAAAATATCAGATTTTGGACATGGGTGACTAGAGCTATTCTAGATTTTAAGGGGGTGTGGGCAGTAACTGGCAATACAGAATCTGGACATCAAGCAGCCCACATTTCATATTTCTGAAAGTGTACCAAACATTATATGCAGTATTTTAATACAAATAACTGAATATATAAACAATGATTTTTTGCATTACAAAAAATACTAAGTATTTCAAAAAAGTGGAATAAAGTTTACTTTGAGCAATTACTTTGAGTAATTCATGAATATATTTCTAAGTGGCAAATTTAGGTTTCATATTTCAAAATGATTATAATGAATTATCTATATACTTCTTTATGAACCTGCTTTAGAGAACAATTATTTGTATTCCTGAGGTGAGTTTTATTTGTATACATACATCATCTGTGTCTTAATTGTTGGATTTTTTTGTTCAATTATTTCAGTTCTTAATTTAAAATTTCTTTAGGTACTATACTACTTTATTTCTGATATCACTGCCTAAACTAATATACTTCTTGTGCATTTCTAACAATCAATACTGTACCTGTGATGTTGTCATATAAGAAAATTTATGGGAATTTTTCAAAATATATTGATTTATCAATTTTTAAACTAAGATTGATTTTTAAATAAAATTACTAAGATGCTTCTAAAAACAATTAGACTTTGAAAACCATTTAGAACAATATATCAGAAGATTGGTTCCTTATATATCTTACTCCAGTGGACTTTTTAGCAGTTTGAGAATATTTGGTATGGGATAGAGTCTACAAGTATTTAGGGCTTTTTTATTAATGAGTAGATTTTGTCTATTAGATTTCTCATTTTTTGCATGTTACCTTTATTAAAAAAATTATTTTATGTATTTTTTTATTATACTCACATATCACTCTTCTACTCAAGAAAGAATATGATTTATCAAATTATAATCCCAATTTTGTAATTCAATAACATTTTAAGTGGATGCATTTGAAGAATATATGGGTGTTATTCTAAAAAACGTGCACCTGGAGCATTGCAATGTTATTTTTGAATTAAAGATTTCAATAATTTAATAACAAATTATCTATCAATCAGTATTTGAAAAACAAATCTATACCTAAAGCTTTATTTGAGTATATTCATGGCCAGTGCATATCCTGTTGCAGAATTGGGACAATTGCACTTTTAGAAAAATACCCAAATCGTACATACCACGAATCTTTGTGGTTGGATTATGAACCTCTCCATAAAACAGTAATTAGTTTGATGATTTTTTTTACAAATATTTGAATTTTATAAAGTTGTATGAAGAAAGTGTATTTTAATGTACTTAATTTCTATTCTTTGTTTTATGCTAATAGTCATATGTCGGTCATTGATAGTATATCAATTTTGTAACACATCTGAAAAGATTAAATGAATACAGAAAATCTATTTTAGTCTCTACTGATCTCACTGTTTGAGATAGAAGTATTTATACTGTAAAAAAATATTTACGAATTGTCAGCATTTTTGGTATTGTATCTGCTATTTCAATGTGTACTAAATAAACAGTGACAAGTATAGTATTTTAACAGCCCCGTCAATTAGTAATGCCGCCCACCTATCTAACTGCATGTTAAGTAAGTGTTTTATGAATATTGTCACATTAAGACAACTTTTTGGAAGAAGTAACCATTTCAAATCTGAAACCTAATGGTTCTGAAGAATATTTCAAAAGTAAAAGATTTCTGATAAACTCACTTCATTTTCTCCGGTAGTCTTTTAATTTTGTGAAACCTTTTCATCAAAGTAAAGCAATTAAAAAAAAGAGTTAAAAACCTTCGAAAAAGAAAAAAATGATGTGGGTGGTTCTATCACAGATCTTTCACTTTTAGAATATTCTTCAAACCCATTAGGTTTCAGATTTGAAATGGCTACTTCTTTCAAAACGTTGTCTTAATGTGACAATCTTCATAAAACACTTTCTTAATATGCAGTTCAATAGGGGGCAGCGTTATTAATTATCGGGGCTGTATAGTAACTGTTGAATTAGCCTATATCGGTGTAGATATGATGAATTTTTATATGTAAAACTAAATTCAAATTTATAATTCTATTTTAATGTCCTATAATGCAATAAAATTTTAAGTCCATATCTTGGGAAAGAAAAAAATATGAATCAATTAAGTTGAACTATCATATCTACAAAATTTTAACTGACAATCTTACAAATTAAATTCATTTATAGCATTTTAATACACAATTCATAATGGTACTACTATTCCCATAGCTAATGTATTATTGCTCTACTGAAAAATTAAGGAAATGTAGTTACAATAGTTCATCATATCTACATCGATATGAAGATATTGACTTTTCTATAAATTAATGTTGTTATTATTTTAATGAGTTTAAATAATAGAAAAGTTTATCTTATTGATTTAATAATTTCGACGATTACATCTCCCTCTCTACTATATTGCTTACTAGTCAAGAGTCACAGGATTTAAATCATTTCTTTAAATGACAATAATAATTTGATTGTGACAAAAGAACAACAGTGTAAGTTTATGATAACAGTAAACAAATATCCAAACATTTCACCATTATCCAAAACATAGTGTTTTGGGTAGGATCATTTATTACCTTAATTCATGACTCTAACTGACTTCTATGCATTCTGGATAATGGAGGAGATGTCTTTGAACATTTGATTCTGAGCTTTTCTTCTGTTGTTATAATAAACAAGATATTTTTAACGTGTTTTGGAATGCATTTATTTACTAAATTTCATTTATGAGCAGTCAAATTTTAATGCTATATATATTGTTTGTGTAGTAGTAGTTGTTTAACAACTGTATAAAATTTTATAAAAAAATATTAATATTTATAACTCTACCACATTTTGATTTTTTTTTTCTATTACTATTTGACTTATGAGTTGATTTCTTGCAAAAAAATACATTTTGGTCGAACATCTTTCAGGTGGCCAGACTCTAAAATTCTTGATACCAAAAAGTCTGCAAAAGAAATTGGTAAACATATGTCAATGTTTGTACCGATTAGTTGAAACATTTTGAAAACACTTTAGAAGGGTAGGTGGCCACACTTCCTTCCCTCCACACACCTAAAGATTAAGGTCAAATGATGCATTCACTTCTTACATTTTGTTGTTTGCATGCTCTGTATTGTCCCATTATTCACTATTTCTTATTGAATAATACATACGAGTATATGTAAGGTGGTTTGTCCTTTTTGCTTATTTGGTGGTGTTATGTATTCTACATGATGTAAAAGGACACTAATGTCATTATTGTTTCATGCTATTGTCATCAATTAATTTTCTAGGTGCCTAGTTTCAGAGAAAAAGTATGCAAATCATAATTTGCCACAGAATTAGCTGTGATGTTTAGTATGCTTCTATAACAAGTTGCTTATAGTTAGTTATGTTTTATAGACAATTTAGTGCAATGTGTTCCGTATTTGAATATTTTTATAATATACCTGTTGATGAGATTTGTGTGCAATCTGTATGCAATCTTTTCTGTCATCCAATTTTAGGATTTAACAATTACACAAATTGAGGATGCACGACACAAGTTTAGACAGTATGACAAGGTATGTGCATTTTAATCTTAGACAGCTAAATAGCGCGTATTTATCGCACACAATCTATTCTTCCTGTGCATAACACAATTATTTGAATTCTATTTTTTAGTAAACTTGATATGTACTTAAAGAATTGTTTATGAACCACTACTTTCTTTTGCTTCAATTTTCAATTGATCCATCCTTAAAATTAACTATTTAAGTTATTCCTTATCGTATCTCTCATCAGTTGACCCATGGAAGGGATGTTTCATAAACTATCAATATACTGATGATAATGAAATTTATGAATTTGTAATGTAATATTTATCAGACTGAAACATCCATAGTATTGTCTAGTCTTCTATCTATTTTAACAGGCTGTCTATTTTTCATAAATTTTACTTGGCATTTTCTGGTGTATTAAAAGTTATCATTATTATTTGGACCAATTTTTGTTGCTATTAAAATGTTCGCTCGTGTTATACAAAAGCACAATTGCATCCATAACCGGTTTCTTATTTATTTCTCAGGTTCTACAATTTTATTTTGGTTGTGTTTTAATAGTGTCGGCTCGTCAAACTAAATATAAATTTTCTCTTTCTCTCTCTCCTAATGCATCTTGATTGCTCTATTTGTGTCTTGATTCATCTATACACTTTAATTTCTCTGTTTCAGGATCATAATGGAATGATTGACAAAGATGAACTGCGGCATTTATTTATAGACTTGTTTCCTTCATTTAACGCGTAAGTTTAGAGAAATACTTTTATTTTGTGTAGTTATTTCTATCTTAATTTTTTGTTTGCTAAATATTCTAGAAATATGATAGATCGTTATGTTAATGATGAATTTCGTGCTTCAGATAAGGATTTTTCAAATGGTAAGCTTTCATTGTTGGTTTTAATTAGTTTATTTGGGTATTGTAGTAACTAGCTATTCAGCCCACAAAATTTGAGCCATTAAAAATAGGGATCTTGGTATCGAAAATCTTTTGGCTCTGGTTAATATTATTATACGAATACTTTTCATGAAGCGGTGTCGGAAGTTACTTGCATAATCTAAACAGTGCTTACTATCAACATTTGCAGGAATTGATTTTGATGAATTTGTTGGAATGTATCGGCGGTTGTTTGTGCAATGTCGAGGTGTAGTTGCGGGAGGCTTGAAAGACGTGATTCCTTCAAATCAAGTAAATACAGATTGGTAACTACTAGTGTTTTTTAATCCCCCTTGTAAATAAATAAATTTTCTCAGACAATTGCTCTTACTAACTCGTCTGACTAATAGAAAACTCAACAAGTATGACAGTCCTATTCATAAACATAGCCTATGTCAAGGCAATGGGTTGTTTTTTAAATAGCAGGATTTCCTACACTGCAATCAGAAACAAAACTATATATTGAATAATTATTAAATGTATTTAAGGGAAAGGTATTTGGTTCTATTAGATTGTTTTATTTTAGCATAAAATATGGAGTCTTCAAGTAAGAGTTCATATTGGAGTTAGCAGTCTGGACACCACTATTTCCTCATATTGTTCCAAATAGTAACTGCGCTTTTTTTATATTTTAATGCACTTAATATTGAATCCATGATTAATATCAAACTATTAATATATATACATATATGTATGTGTGTATGTGTGTGTGTTAAATAATCTGTCAAAATGCCTAGGCTATTATAAATTTGCCAAACACACCAGACTGGCTGGTTATCTTTCAATTTGGTACGAATCATCATAGTAAAATTTGAGTGATATTGAATGTGCTTTTCTCTGAAGTCCGCTAAATTGAAAGAATTACATTAATTTCAATGATTATTAGACATTTTGAATATTTTCATATTTGACAGATTGCCGGTAAATAGAAACCATATTATATCATTTTACGCATATGTAAATAACTAGTAACTAAAAGTGCAGTATTGACGTGACTATTTACTACTGAGTGGCTATCTGTTTAATTTAATTGTAAAATACATCAGTGGAACTCTCAGTTAGTTTGTGATTTCCGCTGGAAATATAGCAACTATCAATTGCGTTTACTTTTCGCAATATTGCATAAATAATTAGAAAATTTTGTAGTTAATTGAGCTAAAATCTACCAAACAGAAGGTGATGGTTTAATAATGAAACATACTTGTATAAAATTGATGATATACAAAATGTAGAGCCGTTTGCTATTTGTCCATTTATTAGTATCTAGTATTTGTGCAGTATGCATATATATATTTATTTATTGTACTTTAGTAAAGTACAAATTTGCCTAAGCAGAAGTGTTTTCTTTATTTAATACTATTTGAGGACCATCAATCTTGAGGAGGGGCTTATGTCATTAACCGTTTTTTTAGTATTTACACAGAACTTCTTTAGAGTCCTACCATAACAAAGTAATATGCTATATCTCATAACTTTAAAAAATAGTTCAAAATTTGTTTTCTTTGAAACATCTTTATTTTATCTCAATTTCTTGGTTAGATTTCTGATCAGAATTCAGTATCACCACCTGATCGTAAGAATAGAAAAACAGCCCCCCAGCATAATGGTTCTTCAGATTCTAGAATGACAGCATCTGGTGATAATGCTTCAGCTAAATTAGGAAAAGAGGAATCGGTAGCCAGTTCTATTGAAGAAGATTCATTTTTTGATGATCTTCCTTCTGCAAATAATTCTCTAAGTTCACGTCATAATTCAAAGTAAGTTTATCTTTATAAATAACAATATAAAATAATAATTCCATACTCTAAGTATGCCTATCTGGCAATTTCATCGGTGACTGGGTTAGCTTATGGGGTGGGCTAGAAGTCCCTAGAACCTTTAGGTATTTTATTTTTTCGGAATATGGACCTTAGGTGGGTCGGATTCCAACTGTTTTTACATAAAAAAAAACAACTCTGCAATGGAATTTGGAAAATTGTCTGATGTCAATTGATTCTGTCAGTAAATTTAGAATCGAATCGATATTCCTGAAAGTTGTGGTCATTTTGTACATTTTTGTTCTGATATCTGGTTCCTTTCAGGTTTTGTGTTTATTGTTCTTTTTTAATTACAGAGAAAATGGAGTTGAAAATAATAATCCGAAAACTGACACTATATCTTCGCTCAAAGGAATGCCAACTCTGTTTTCTGGCAAAGCAACAGCAACTAAAGGTATTTATTAGGAACAACCTGGTACCTACATTTCTTTGTATTTAAGAGTAATAATAAAAAACAGGTATACTTTGATAAAAATATACTACTTATCTATATTAACGCAAATGATAGCCCAGGACAGCTGTTTCGGCCTTGTTGGGCCTCATCAACTAGGCATAATCATTGCCTAAATAATATAAAAT
>JAUYWI010065742.1:0-15120 GCA_034780595.1 Parotoplana pacifica
ATTCAACTAGTGCTTATTTAGCCTTTTACATTTTGAATAATAACTAGATTATGGGAAGAGTGACGGTTGTGTACACACAAAACTGGTTAAAACTCACCGCTGAGGGTCCTAAGTCCCCCACCATATTTCTTGTTATTGTCTGGCATTTTAATTTCTTTATATTTTTAATTTCTGAGAAGATTTTCTTATGGATTTTAATTTTCGGATTTCGGATGAACTTTCAATCGCCAAGCTTGACTAACCATCTTACCATGCTTCTGCTTGGGTATAGAAGAAGATGCACATGAGTACATAGGTAGTTTTGATTTGATATTGAAAAGCTGTGTTATGCTGAAGTCATAGTTTAAATATATTTTGGTTGGATTATATTCATTTCTGTCGAAGGCTTGCAAAATTTTAATTTATTATTTTTTAAATTTTGTATGTTTGCTTCAGTAAGGAGCTCATTCTACATATTGTTTGTGTGTTGGTGTTTTTGTACTCAGACATATGTTTGCTTTTAGATTTGATTACATATGTAGAAACGTGTCTTTGTTTCCACACTTATTCATCATCAGTGTCTCTAATCGCAATAATAGAATTTGATTTAGTGATTAATTATTTGGCAGACCGTAACGAAGAAACTCAAAAAACAGTTGTGTAGCTGTACGTATATTTGTTAACCAAAGATATTCTAATCAATATCTTTGTTGTTAACTCATTCACGTAAAAATAATATGTCTATTGATAATTTTCAGGTGAAATCTCATTCAACTTCAGTTGTAGAAGGCTTCTACAAAGATGATCATTCCTAATTATGGGCCCAAAGCAAACTGTTAATCTATGCGTTGATCTTTAGATTAAGATCTAGCTTCGATTTTCCAAAAGATACAAAATTAAACAGCCACCGATTTGCTCATGAATAGTTGATATTAATCAACCGTAATTATTAACTACATATATACATTTAGCCATAGATATGGAATTATACATTTAGCCATAGATATGGAATTATACATTTAGTCATTAGCGAGTAATATAAATAAGTGTATATTTTTATCAAAGTATACCCGGTTTTTATTTAATATTTCTCTTATCACAATGATTGGCCAGGACCTGTTTGACTGGGTGAGTGCCTTTTACATAAAAGAGAAACAGGCTTTCCAATATATTTTTTCTTATTACTACTCTTATCATATAGCTATAGACATTTAACCATCCATATGGAATTATACACAACCATATACTCGTATGTGCATTTAGCTATAGATATGAAATGCAACCATATAGAATACATCTTCCACAGATACAGGACGTAACCATAGAGGATCCTATACAATAAGGACCAAATTGCCAAACGTGAAATAGTGCTCATCTAGACACAGAGATGTGCTTAGATTAGCGTTATATTGCACGTTTTTGGAATTTGGCCCTAAACTTATCTATATTTACTAATACATCAGCTAATATGAAAACCGGTAATTACGGTTTTGTGTTAAAATGCTAAATGGTGTATTTTCCGCGCTGAAAACATCTTTTTTACTCATTTAAGTAAACTTTGTACATTTGACATTTATGCACCAATCTTCATTGTTGTTTTTCGATTTATTGGCTATCCCAGTCCTTGTCATCATACCCATAGACCCTCTCTGTCATAAAACTGGTCTTTATTCATTTTAACTGCGTTTAATTTGATCAATATTTATATTTCTATTTTTAAATAATACTTAAAAAACGTTTATAAAATTTATTCGATTTTACCAGTCCTGTTGTATTTGGACATTCAGATACCAAACTATTCAGATTGTACAATTAAATAAAGGCCAGGTTGTTCATCAACAATTACGTTACTGTGTTCTTGTTTTCTGTTTAGCAATGACGAATCGGCCCTCTTAGAACAAATGGCCTTGAAGCGTTACTATGACGACCAGTTGAGCACAGTGACCTCACCCTCACAGAAGAGGTAAGTTAGGATTCCAAATAGGTCACTATCCTTTCTAGAAATAGGTCAATGTCATTTATACGAAAATATCATTTTCCTTTATACGAAATAGATCACTTTTATTTATACGAAAAGCTTACTAACCTTTAAAACCTTTTGTTGTATGAATGTCGAGCTATTATCGTTCCCAGCTATATCTAACAATTATCAGAATTCTTACATTATTCAGTTTCTATAAGAGCAATCTCTATTAGGATTAATGGATGCAATTTCAGTTTAGGTTTTATCTAATCTTTTACTTCATTTTATATTAGCATTAGGCTAATAACTAGCTAATTAACAATAATTATATTGTTTTACAAGAAAATAAATTAACAAACAGTTTAAAAATTATACACTAGCCATTAAATTATTTAAAAAAAACATACCTACAATTTTATTGATTTTATCCCATTTAGGATTATAAGGATAATATGTATTATAATTGATAGAAATTATTACAGCCCAAGATCTGTATCGATAGACTTTTTATTGAATGTATAAATCAATACAAACTAATAGTATGTTTTAAAGCTATTAAGTTTCTTAAATACAATTATAGGAGTTATGCTGTATGACGAATAAGTGACAGACTTTCTAACGAATTGTTTTTTTGATAAAAATCTGCTTAGACGTCGCTAGTAGTTTTATTGAAAAGACAGTGTCATTTTTGCTTAAAAAAATACAATATTATTTTCAAGATTACTTGCAAGTAGTATTGTATTTTATCATAATTTTTAGATTAATAACATAAACAAATTCTTTATGTTATTTATATAAAAAATTATGATAAAATACGATACTACTTGCAAGTAATGTTGAACATTACCTATATTTAAATTATTTTTTACTAAAAATGACGGAGACTTTTGACTCACATTGAACATGGATGGAGGTCTGAAATAGGTTTTTGTTCAACTAATTACACAATGTCTTTAACAGAACACATTTCTAATTTTTTGAGACAAAAAAATTGCTGTCTCTTTTAATTATATGTTTTTTTCAGTTTTGCACATAATTTTTTTAATTTTACACTTTGCATCTATTTTGGTTCAGCTACCTGCAACATTTCTTTTGTTTAATAAGCGAACATTGCTATCTGGAAGGTTTTATTAAAAGAAAAAGAAAAAAGAAAGAAATTGTTCGGTATCTTTTGTAATTCCGAAGTTAGGATACAATAAATTATTGCTTCAAAATACCGGTGGGTTCATTCACCCTCTTCGGACGGGGACTGCCGCTGTAAAGGCTGATTTTCATAAATTCAATAATGGTATAACTCATTGCAGTGTTGATTTGAACACACGCTCGGCTAATAAGTATCAGACTTTTGAAGAACACTACTAAATATCTCATCGAAATACAGTTGAAGGTATTTAGGAAGAATTCTGGCACGCAGTTTACATATTCAACTAAATAGAGAAAGATAAAATGAAACCATTTGTTTAGTTCCGACTGATATTTGTTGTATAATATTAAACAATCTCAGATTCAATATTTTAAACAAAAGATTTGACTGCAATTTGTATCCAAAGATTCGTAATTTTTGTTTGAATGACAAACTTAGCGAAGTTTTTCTGTTTTTCGAATAATAGAAATTAACAGTCTGTCTGCCAAAATGTTTGGGTATATAAACGTGTTTGAAAAAAAGTAGCTACTGAAAATTAACTTTTAATATCATTTCCCCATTTGATAAGATAGAGGAAATTGTAAAATAATGTCGAATTATGCAATAGTCATTTAACCCTGACAAAAAGTTGGCTTGACAGATCATCCCAAGGACTCTAGCACAATTCCAGAACACTACCGGTTTCACCCCTTGTTAGGAAATTGCCAAGCCAGCCTTTTGTCAGTGTGAATTGGCTATTGCACTATTTATTTTTGGCTTATTATGCAAAATCTTTTTTTGGTCTTTATGTTGGTGTGATACTAATACTTGGTGATCTGAAATTGGAATCGCTAGAGCTTCTGTTTCGGCAATTTCCTATGTTCACCTGATGATCCCTAACAAGGGTGAAACCGGTAATGTTCTGGAATTATGCTAGAGTACTTGGGATGGTCTGCAAGCCAGCCTTTTGTCAAGGTTAAGTTTTTAGCTATAAATATACCAAGTGAGCTATTTTGGTAAAATTTGCAGTGATATAAGCAACAGTTCGTACGACATACATGGAAGCAATGAGAAAGCGCCATTTTTAAAAATCAAAACCAAGTACTTTTACAGAAATCTCGGTTGTAAAACATATTTATTGAAAGAAATTTAATGAAGTTTCAAATACCTACTGATTTTAATGAAACTTTGGTAGGGGTCTATTCTTTAAAATGGCGTTTAAGTCATTTTTTTGTGTATTTGTTTGAAAATAAGCCTTCCTTATTTAGATTTTTCTAACGTTTCAATCTTTTCATATGGAAATGTTCATTTGATTTCTATAATTCTTCATTATTTGTTGGACACTTTTTGATATGTGCTATCATGTTGCAAAGCAATGCCGGTAAAAATTATTTAAAATATGATTTTGTTGTATTAGGCAAAATAATATTAATATGAATAAGACCCTACTTCTATGTGTTCCTTCTATCCTCATATTAATAACAAACGAATTTTAGCAGTACTTATGTACATAGGTAGTAAGTCATTGCATGTAAAAACGAATTATTGTACCCTTAATTAAATATTTAAAAAAAATTATACAAGTTCTAATTGAAGAGTATGAAAACAAACTTTTTTCTTGTTTAAAATATCGAGTTAAAATGATATATCAGGCAAACATTGAGAAACTTTTTAAAACTATATATAACATTCTATAGCTTTTTATTGGTTCGGTCTGTCTTTAATTGCTCTATGGAACAAGAAAGGTGAACTAGATATACATATATAAAAAAGCCTAAATGATTGACAAAAAATAATAAATAATAAAAAAAGTCTGCATTGCAGTTGTAGGCTATGTAGACTTAGGTATAGGAATTCTTCAATAAAAGACTCTATTCTGCTCTAAAAAATTATAAATTCAATATCTATCAGGCCTGTGTACCTTTTATAAATTATTAATGACAATAAATCATAATTTGAAGCTATCTTCAAGTCGATACAATTAAAATTTTATTTTGATATCTGCAAATTGGGGAGTTTTAAAAAAATCTCTTACATTGAAAATGTTTTTTTCTGCTTGGAGCGAGCGAATCTACATTTTCTAATTAATTCTAACATGTTATTCCAGTCTATCTAAATATCCTTTTAGTCAAAATACTGCATACATATCCTTTGAAAATCTTTTTTTAACATCAATTAATTCAAGTTCATTTATTTAAGCTGTCATGCAGACGTAAGTATACTTTATGTGAGAACATTTAAAAAAAATCATTTCCCCTACTCAAGTGTCGATGTCTGCTGTTGAAATTATTATGCGACCTACATAGCTGGACAACTGCTGTAAATAAACAAAGGTGGATCGATTTGAATACTTCTAATAATTAGGTCAATTAATGGCGCTTAATCGATGTATTTTGCCTCAGACTTCGATAGGCTTCAGCTTATTAATTCCACATAATTATTTCATAAATTACGAATACACCTTTAAATTTAATAGGTCGGATATTGTAATTCTGATCTAAGAGTTATTTAACATCACAGCCTTTGAATAGCTGAGAGCCAAGAGTGGTGGCGCACTACCTGATTGCGATGTACATTTGGAATTTTCCTGACTGAATCAGGGTCGGATTCAAATTACGGATTATTTAATCTCCTAGATCGTACCGAGGATTGACTATATTATGTAGAATGAAATCTTTACTGCAGCAAACATACAAAATAATAAATTAAAATCTTGGAAGCCTTCGACAGTGCTAACACCAGAGAAATGAATATAATCTCACTAAAAGATGTGTAAATATATGGCTTCAACAAAACTAGGTAAGCATCTTGTTTTACACCAAAGCTGAAGCATGATAAGATGGTCAGTTATACTTACTTCTGAGAAATGCGAGGCCCTGCTCTCACCCCATGGAGCAAGCGTAACATCACCATCGACGACAAACCCATTAGCACCCTGAGCAAAGCCACCTTTGGTCGTCACAGTAAGAATGTCATTGCCAAATCATCGAAGAGACTTCAGTTGCTTTAACCCTACGCAGTGTCTACACCACATATCTTGCCTTGAGTTTGTTGCTGGTGCTTGGATGTCTGAAGTGCCCCTACTCATATTGAGAGAATTCATCTTAAGCAGCCAGAACTATCACCAGCTGCCTCAATAAGATCAAACAGAACGACCTTCTACGTGAGGCTAAACGTGAGCCTACCATCCACCGCGCCAAAGTCAAAGCTATTCATTTTGCAAGAGCGATTAGACGTCACAAGGTCGATGCATTTCACCTGCTCGCTAGCAAAAATCTAAGAAAAAAATAAGACCTCTAGAAACACCTTTCGTCACCTTGGCAAAATCATCAAAACCCTCCACGATCTGACTAATGAACCAGGTGGTTGCGTTTCTGAAGAACCAGCTTTAGAGCCGAAATCACAGCCATCAAGAGTGCCTTTAACTTTGATTCTATCAGAATTCTTACTGATATTAGGACTTCCATTGAGGCACTCCAGAAGGCCCACATACTGCCTTTAACCAAACCACCAATACAATATGGAGGAACATTCAACGCCTTAGCAGAACCTCCGTTCATTTCCTATTGATCTCTTTCCATTGTACACTGATTGGTAATGAAGAAGCGACTCCCTGACAATAAAGTCACCAAACGTCCCCAGAATGAAACCTACATCAGGTTTGATGTGGCCAAGCATAATATTAAAGATGAGTGGAACAACAACGTCACCGTCAGCCCCTGGAGTCAGTCCCAGAATATCAAGACCCTTAGTGACCCTACCTGCCAGCCGCAGAGGAACTTGTGTGCCTCCACTAAATCTGTGTCTGACGTCACATTGATTCCAGAGACTTTATTTCCTCCATCGGCAAACTTGACTCCAACAAATGCTTTCGCTTCCATTATCCTTAGGAAGATACCTCCCACTGACCTGCGGTTCTTAGGTCCTCCCCTTACGACAGGATAAACACATCGACATTGTGAAATTCCTGAAATCGGCTGGACGAGTTTGTTCTTCGCCCCGTATCCGCGCCAGAACAGAGAGAAAGAGAGAGAATACAAAGACAAAGAACCCGATTACTATACTTAACGTCACCCTTCTCAACATGGAAGAAAGGTAGCAGTACCAAAATTGAGCCGTGGCGTAGAGTTTAAACACGATCTCGAAACTTTGGCAAACAACATCAAAGTCGACCTTAGATGGATCCTGTCCCATTACGGCATTGTTGACAACGATAAAGTTGAAAATAGAGCTAAATTTGGATCTCTTATGGGTCGTTATTGAAACGGATGTCGTGATCACCACCCTCAGGCCTACATCAGCGTCACAAACAATAAATCACCCACTGGCTGTCACTTGGAGAGAAGCAATAACGTCATACTTGACAGGGTAAACATTTCCTCCTTTATGAAATTGTCAAAATCAACTCACCCATTTGCCTGTAGTGGCGACGAAAACAAAGAATAAGACCCTACCATCTTGTAGCCCGAGCTAGGTAGCTCCAATATTCTCTGTTTGTCACGGTATCTGGAACTGGTTGTCTGATTTTTTCTCAGTGGTAGGTGAAATCACCAGAAGGCCTTCAATAACCCTTCCAATGTTAAATTCCTTATCTCCCAAAAAGTCGCCTGTTCACAGGAAGTGCATTTTCAAAAAAATATTTTATGTTATTTTTATTAAAACTATGATTAACTTCTATACTACTTGCAAGTAATAGGCCTATAAAATATATAACTTTATAAAAATAACATAAAATGTTTTTTTAGAAAACCCATTTCCAGTGGACGTTGTATCATCAACAGCACGTCAATGCCCTAACGTTTTTGGGGATACGAATTTAACATGTTCTCTTGTGGTCTCACCGCCACTTAATCAACGGCAGACGTCCATTCCCAAATAATTGGACACAAACGTAAAATGACATTCCAAAGAGAGGTCACCACGAATAATATTTTTGACATACCCCCCCCCCTCCCCAAATCGCAAAATTCCTTGATGGGATCCGTCGCAGACCGCGACCGTTGCTGGGGACATCTGAAGTGTCAGTAGGGTTGCATGATTTAAACATTTGGCCCAACTGTCTAAGTTAAAATTACTTGATAACAAACCCAAACAATGCCCTACCTCTGCCCTCCTATGTTCCAGCACTATGTGCCCAGGCCACACCTGTAGCTTCAAGACTAAAGCGGTCAGTATGAGGTGGTCGAAACATAGGTAAGGCTTGAGCACCAGAGTCAAATGTATGAATTAAAAAGGAGCCATGACCTTAAAGGTAAGTAATAATACTCCAAAACAACAGAAGTCACACTGTTCTGGAGCAAACAGCATACAAAAATTGCATTTGTCTAATGCCAAATCAGAAGAAACATAAAAAACCCAGTTGCACAGGCAAAGTACTGACTGCGGCCGTTTGGCCAGAAATAGAGAAAAAAGATCAGATATAATTTATTCACTAGGCGTGTTAAGACAACGCGAGTAAAAACTAGTTTTAGCTACTAGTTAAAATACGCTGTTTTTTAAGCATGCATCATTTTAGACATCACACGTCGATTTGGATACGTCGTTTTGTAATAATAGTACGGTGCACAATAAATGGATATTGGTAAACGTTTCTGGTTCCGTTGGCCCTCCTTCCTCCCAGTTCCCTTAAGGTAGCTGCTACTGCATCCTGTGTCCACAACAATAAAATTAAGTTATAGTTATCATGAAATATATCTGGTTGTCACTACGATCATCTTTCAATCACTTCCTCAGCTATTTCCTTGGCCTAATTACTTCAGTGATTTCTATTTAAGTATTCATCCTAATGAATGCAACAGAAGAAATTAACATTTTGGGCTTACTGTTATGGCAGAATAATAATAATTAATATTATACAATTTTAACTGACATTTTAGTCGTAGCCCAGATTTACTAACTTACCTGGTGCGAATGATATTATGAAGGCGATCTGTTTAGTTGTCGAGATTATTTTTTAATGTGAATGAGGGTTAATTATAATCGATATTATTAACAGGTAGGTACAGAATGTACATAATGTGGTTGAGACAACTAATACATGCAGAAAATGGGGGCAATATAATAATAAGCGTTTTATGGATGAATATTGGGAATAAAAAAATAAAGAAAGAGTACATTTAGAAAACTACAGGTTGAGTAGGTACATTGTTAAAGTTTATTATAATATTAGATTTGAGATGCTAGAAAAGTGTTGTGATAACGAGTCATCAATGGAATAAAAGAGTTTTGATGAACTGCAGTTATAGATTTTTTTAGTAAAGTTTTAAACACAAAATATGTAAGTAAGCAATAATATTTGCCTTTTACTGTACATAAGTCAGAATGGTGTAAAATATGGTGTAATTGAGGAAATATTTCCACCTTATTATGCTTGAAGGTGCACATCTAGGTGTATTTTTTTATTAATAATTTTATTTTTTGAGTTGGTAATCGGTCATACCCGGAGATATCAGTCTAAATAACAAATTTCGATACCCACTTTGTTAGGGTATACATACCGTTATTGATTGTGTTACGTTTTGAAAATCTTTAATATATTTATATATAGGGCCAGCCAAATTTTTATGGGGGTGTGGGGCAAAGCCCACCGGTAACATTGTACACTCTTGGTGCTGAGGACATTAGAGAACAAGAATAATAAAACTTGGTGTATGATAATAGCCTCTACGAGCCGCATATAGTCGACAAAGTTCTGTTTTTAAAACTTATTTTTCAATTTGTACCCCTCTGCAAAGACGCTAAGAACATCTAACAACGAGAAAAATATAAACTGGTGCGGTAGTATAGCCTGCACAAACTAATTATTAAAACATTTAAAATTGCTAATAAATTTTTTGGACAACCTACAGCTTCTAAAACAACTGCAGGGAGGTGGGTAATAGAGCTATTCTAGATTTTTAGGGCGCTGTAGGTCGTAACTTGCAATACACACACCTGTTCTCTAGTCTGTTCGCAGAGTCTGTGAAGTTTTTGTTTTTGTGTTAAGGAAAACGTAATCGACCTTCTTTGAAATAAAAGATATCCAGCCATAGTATTACAAAAAAAGAATTCTAGTACACTCCCTTGAGGAACTACATTTACTATAACACTTAGGAATATTTATAATGTAGAATGGGATCATTTTCGAGAGTAAACCCAAAATATATATTAAGTGACAAAAATCAATTGATATTACTAAGAATAAAACAGTAGTTTAAAGTTAAGATAATATTTACGATAGCTACAATTATTATTTTTAAATCTAGATATGTTCAATACTTCGCTAGCCTGCTTAACGGCACACTGATTCTGGAACCCAAGACCGTCCTGTCCCTGTTTGCTGTCACACTGTTCACACTCAATGCCACCAACACCCTGGGAGTTCGAGGCAGTCTTGGCGAGACGGACATGGGACAAAGCGGTCGTTTTCATTTGAAAGTTTATCAGGACCTGCAGCTGGTTCATACGAGTCCCATTTAGTAAGCTGGATATATTGTTAGATTTAATTAATTTAATTAATTAGAGAAGATCTTATGATAACAATATTGCTTTTACAGGATAGTATAATTCGCCTCACATCTCACGAACAGTCATCCTTGTAGGCTATAGTTGAACCGTAGGATACCACAGATGTTGAAATCAAGTGAACTGTCATGTTTCAATTGTTATTATTATTAATATATTTCTGTCAGGCGAGGTGATGTTTTTTTATTAGGTCAATTGACAGAACTATAATTGTGTATGGTAACCTAAAAAATATTTAGCCACTGTTAAAAATTTAAAAATAGGGAATTTACAGTTTCATTACGTGTTTTGTCAAATTAGAATATTTCGAATTTACGACAGTTAACGAGAAGTGCTTTTAAAATTGCTTTTTCTTCCTATTTAGATAGAAATTTCATTTCTCTTCATAATTAGATTATAGTGAGGCTTCTTTCTCTCTCTAGATTCTTTGGCTAAGATATCATGAGACTGGGTTTCAATTAGCATCAATTCTGACAATAATTCACCTGCCTTTTTTTTAAATTTTATATATCAACAAAATAGTGCAAAGTGCATGTAACTGTCCCCACTGATAATATTCTTACTTAATTTAAATAACAAGAAAAAACATTTAGTTACAACCAATTTAATTTCTAATGGATTAACAATGAATAATTAATGTAATATCCAGTTGGCAACTTGCATTTTGGTATTTCAATATCTATCCTGAGTATGTTGTCTGAAATGTATTTGATTCTGTGGACATCCACAGACAGTTTCTGTAAATTGTGATTAATCTTTCGGATGATTATTTATGTACACCTACCTACATAGTTGATTTTAACATTCCCGCTTTCTTCGTGTTTTAGTTATGTAACCGGTGATCAAGTTCTGGACAAATTGATATTCCTGCTGGACCCATCTCCATCATTATCAGGAGATATTCTTATCAAATGTTTCTATAGAAATACCATAGATTCACCGAGGAGGACAATTTTTCGGTTAGTGCTTTTTTTATCCAGTCATATGGGCCACCCAGTCATATGGGCCACCCAGTCATATGGGCCACTCTCTTCGTTAGATAAATTAGTTTGCGCCTCTGCATTCATAATTTATGTAATTATTCCAGAATAATTTCCACAGTACTTAGGAATCAGGAAAATACTTAGCAATGTAGCATTTTATTGTTCCAAGAAAAGGTACATGTCATAGACAGAGATCTCAGTTTCCGTGTGCCAAGTGATTCATGGACAACATTTAATACTAATTTATCCAACACTTCAAATAAATTCAATTGAATTCTAAACAAATTAATTTCCGTTTTGTAGATTACAAGTGCATTCGGCTGCTATCAGCGAAGACAGTCTCTCGTATTACAAACAGGATTTAGATGAGGCATCAAAGGGTAACATTTCTTCCTTAAAATTTTTATTTTTATTTTATTGTTTTAGGTTACTACCTATGTATATTAGGTTCTATTTTTGACATTTTACTATGTATATTAACCATCTATTTAAGATATTTCATTGATCAAAAGCAATGGATGAAGAAAAAATACATTATTAAAACAAGTCATACATATTAAGTATGTACATATGTTATATGCGTAAATTCTTGTTATTATTTAATTTTAATTTTCAGATTTTCGCTTTTCACCCAGCGGTCGAGTAGAATTACGTTTTACTGTTTCTCTTGACTTAAGAAAAGGTATTTAAAATTAAACGTTGTTTAGCTAGATTGCTTGGTAATAAGGATATTCATCAGCACTGACATTTCCAAAACAGTTTTCTTCATAGGAAGACCCATATTTAATAACTATTAGCCGAGTATATTTATTAATTTCTTTCTCATTGGATTTATTGATAAAACTTATTTGGTATATTTTGACCATATTACTAATAAGTAGCATGATTTGAATATAAAAAAAGTAGATATTATATCATTTTCAGGGTTGAACAATTTTAATCTTTGATACGCGGCTACCAATTTACGGAAGATTCATTTTAGGTGGGAGTATATAAAAGTGACTGAGAATTTAGTTAAATAGACATGTAAATTTATTTAAATGGCTGGTTAAAATGATTGAATAGTCTTCATTAGGTTTCTAATTTTGTAAATGGTGCAGTGGAAAACTGCCCTATCTTTTTAAAATATTTAAGTTATTCATTCCTAAAGGTAAATACTCGTAATATTTAAAAATGAATCTTTTAGGTAGACACATTAAGTGGGTTAACTTCTGTCTTTAAAACTTTAAATTGCTTTAAGGAATATAAACACATATATAAACATTTCGGACGTTTAAATAGATTAATTTCTTATAGGTTTTTTAAGCTTAAATATCATTTACTATTTAAAGAAACGGGGTACGCATTATTTAAGTTTACGGATCTAATTTATCGGTTTAGTTAAATATAATATAATACAATTTTACAAAATAAAATTTACTGTGATTGACTTGACAGAATATACTCTAATAAACGCCTTACCTTCAATAAAAGCCCTAGTTATAGTCTCCTCATTATTCCAGTTAGCCAAACGGGTAGGATAAGTATAATAGATATTAAATTACATAGATATATCTAGGACTATAAATCAATATCTATGGTAAGTACCTTGGTCGTTTGTCTGTACGACTCAGACTTAGATTTGTCTTCAATTTTTTTTTAAATGTGGAAGATCCAATGCAATTAGATAATGTGTTAGGTATACTAATCTTACTTATTTTCTTAGTTGTGTTCTTTTTGGGACACCCTGTAGTTTGTAAATACACTTTTTGCAAACCGAAGCTGATTCAATTAGTTCGAGTATGTGTATGAAAGTGGTATACATAATTATATAACACACTTGGAGCAGACATGATACTTTACCATATTAGCAAATATACGAAACAGAATAATACATACAAAATGCTAGTTGGACTCTGAGTTTGTACTTTAAATCTAGATTAGGAAAAGGCATAGCAATTTACTATCAATTCAAAAATAGGATGATGTATCAACAGCTCAATACCTTTTCTGTTCCCGGCATTTGTGGCATTTTAAAGAGAAAAATAAGAGGGCAACATATTTTGGCTTCAGTTAGAAACTGATTTATTTAACATATTTGCGCGCGCGAAAATACAGACTGGCAAAGCCGAACGATGATCTTCAATTTTGGCAAGACGACAAACAAGCAACTTATTCATCCACCGTGAGCTCATCAAACAATGTTCTATTGAGATACATAGCACAATTTCTTCCTCTTAAAGGTACTTTGTCATCTTTTTTCTGATTGTTGTTTCATTTTTATGTTTATTTTATTATTTTAAAAGGAAAAAGTCTTGTTAGGATCCTCTTAAAAATGACGAGGTATAATTGTAGGTAGTTGGATGAAGGGAATGGATTGGAATAATGTTGATTCTGTTTTAATGAGTTATCCATATTGACAACTATGTAGACGATCGCATATCATTTGGATAGAGACACTTAAGAAGTAGTGGATTAGGTTCTTCTACTTTATAGGATTCCCTAAGTAGATAAATCATGCTGAATGGTTAGCTTTTGCTGCACAAAAGTCCTCTTCCTCTACCCCCTGTGTGTCTTTACCTGCCGGAGGTCTCATTTTCATGTCGACATTTGCGAAAGTTTGTTGATATCTACAATTTTGTTAGACTTGTCTTTTATGTAAATAAAAATTACTCTGAGAACTGATTATATAGGTACATAATACATAATTTGTTTATCATGTTTAATCTCTTCTTCAGATTGTAGATACCTAGCTAGGTATGTGTCTATATCTAGAAAGGTAAGATACCTACTGATGGAAATAATATGATTAATGGCAGAACCAGGTGCCTACTGGGTATCCATTACAATATTCAAAAAAGCAAATTGTTGATTGTATAACAAGTAAAGAGAATGGTATTTCGTTTATAATGTCTGTTTCTGCTGAAATGTGAGGGGCTCAATGACATGTGGTATTTTTTGCTGGGATATTTGGTGTTGCATTTTATTAATAATAATTTTATTTCTTTTTTGTACTGGACAAGGGCAACAGACAGGTTCATGACTTTTTTATTGATTGATGTTTTTTATAGTTTGGGGCAATTACGTGTGTAGAAGTCGCTGTATTGTAATTGGATAGTTTTAATTTTATAATTACTTTTTACTCTATTTTATTAACGAAATTATTACTACTTATAAGTAATATATAGAAATAAAACGTAGTAGCTCATATCAACAGTTAAAAAATTTATGCACAAATTACAATTTTCTTTCATCTCAATAAAAAAATGTTGGTACTTATCAACATTACATAATTATATTTCAACGCGTCCTGAAATAGCCCGAAGTTGCTATGTTTAGGTACAGGTTGGTTGATTTTATTGCAAATTGTTTTGTATTTCTTAGGATAAGCCCAGATAAGGGCAAATTCACGAAGCTGTTCTGACACAACAGTGTTCTTAAGCCCGTTCATGACTTAATTTGAATTCACGAAAATTAGGCACACGACTGTGTTCTTATTTACAATGTAAATTGGGAACACGGCTTAGAACACAGTTATGCCTGTTCCTACAGTGTTCTTATAGTTATTATTGGTTGATAAAATAAGATAT
>JAUYWI010065753.1:0-40632 GCA_034780595.1 Parotoplana pacifica
AAGCATTGTTTCAAAGGACGGCTATTATTTGTGACTCTCATTGTGCTAAATAAACTATTCTAACTCTGCTGTTATATGTGTTATCTCTGTTATCTCTGTAACTCTGTTGTTATCAAATTAGAAAAATTTATATAATTTAAATTAGAAATTTTTATATAATTGAAAAACGACATTAATTTCGATACACCCTATACTTATAAATATCAGTATTGAAGCATTTAAGTTAATAGGTATATCAGTGTTTTATCTATTAATTATTTGGATTAATACAAACATAAATTCTAAATTATTACAACACAATCTTACCTACTGTAGTTTATTAGAAAAGTATATTTACATTACATTTTAGAAATTTCTTTTAGCTGTCCATTGAACCATAATATTTACAATGTAAAATAAAATTATCATAATTATTGCCTATTCATAATTTTCTATATTGCCTCATATTATTTCTATATTCCTGTAAAATTTTGTGAAAAAAGATACATCCACTTTCATAATTTCCAATACTCATAAATATTTTTCTATATTATATAGAAACTTGCGTTTTTTGCACAAGAAAGGTCATTTTCCATCGAATATTATAGATATACTAACTCTTTTTTTCAAAAAACCTCTAAGGGTGGTGTTTTATGGACCATGTCCCATTTTATGTTACTTGTCAATTTAATTATGCAAAATAGAACTGAATCTGTATAATTTGTGTTGTGAGTGATAGACTAACGCAACATATTTTATTATCACTGTCTGACAATCCAGTTCACTTGATGACATCGGCTGATATCATTCATTTTTTAAAAAGCTAAGAATTGTTGTCACAGTGCACTGAAATCATAGAAAATATTTTGACTGAAATATTATCTTTTTTCTGTTTTATGTATGGAAGTAAGGTGTGAATATAATTTTATTAAACACTAATAAATCACTTGAAAAATTAGGATCAAAATTAGCTATGTAAATATAGCGATCACTTAGTGTTTATGAATAAGATCAAATATTTTAACCTTTTAAACATTTTTTAAATGTACTCAAATATTTATAAAATATCCGTGGCAAATTTGATAATATTGTTACCTAGCAATATATGTAAATTATTAAAATATATGAAAATGAAATCTAAATTTTAGTTTTCTCAAAGTTAAATGTCTTATATCTGATATTATTAATAAATTATTTTAATGTAATTTCTTATAAATTAATCTATATTTAAAACTTGGTTAATTAAAATATTGCTTCAAATTTTAGATCTTTTTAATTATAGATTAGTCGTCATGACCCAACTTTAAAATTCTGTGCCTGAAGAATTTATATTTGATGTATATTATTGTTACTGAAATTCAGTGAAATTAAAAATGTAACCAACACAAATTTCGTTATGTAAAATGTATATATTCTTAATTAATAAATTTTCTTTTGAACTTTTGACTACCAATTGTTGGAGCCTGAAATGTATCTAGTATTCTCTAAATAGATAGTTAAATATACATTTGTTAATCACTGATTAAACTGCCAAGTTTTAAAATGAAAATTCTAAAATCAGATTGTCCAGACTACTGTCAATATGAAATAATTGCCTAACCAATTTAGTCAATTCAGCTTAATTGTCTACACTACAAAAATCTAGACATCTAGACATTCCTTGATGAAATCTTCTAAACATCTACAAAAAATGATTAGATTCCTAGATGATTTTTTATATAAATATCTAGATGTCCAGACAATTTATTTTAGTCTAGATGTCTGGTATAAATACATTTGTCTAAAAGTGATCTATCACCTCTTCAATACTAAATCTCTTTAGCACCAATGTAATTTTCCAAAAAGAGAACACTAAACCTATCAGTTTTTAGTCTAAGAAAGCTGGTTTGTAGTATAAATATAAACATTTACACATTCAATCTCAGTCACCTAATTCAACCATTTGATTAATTTTTCATTTATTAATTTATTAACCGGTAGCCAGACTGCTAACACCTGCCTTTATTATTTTAGAAGTATGAAGAAATTTAACCCTCTTAAATCTTTATTCTATCAACAATTACATAAAATTTTATTGTTATTTTCTTACTAAAATTTACTTTGCAATCAAAAGTGAAGGTTATTAATTTTTGAATATTTATTGGCAAAAATAACATACATTTAATCTGAGATTTATACAATTTATCAACAGAAGGTAATCTTTACATAACATTATTTTATATTTTTTCAATAACCCATAACATTGAAATAGTTAAAAAATATGGTAGATATTTTATAAATAGTTCCATTCCTTATAATATTATGGTATGTTAATTCACCACTTTGATGCTGAACCCATATTTTATTGTTTTAACTGGATTTTATTTGACTAATTTATTAATACCTGAATCATGTTAATATTGTAGAAATCACTGTCCAAGTACCTACCAATTTAATATTGTATGCATATATATATATTTGGAACTTTAATTAGCATAGTCATTACATATTTTAGAATACTTATAATGCCAAAAACAAAGTAATAGAAAGGAAAAGCAATATTCTATTGCACTAAATTATCTTTCAAATTATTAAAGAGAAAATTGTAGTTTCATTTACCTAATCCTTTTCAGTGCAATAAAATTAATACGTAACTAAAAAAACACATTCTTACTAATCTTTCTAGCATGCTATCAAAAATATTATAGCTGACAAAAAAATTAAACTGATAAATCAGTTTTTAACTAATTCTATTCCCCCATACAGTAGCTATAGTCCTTTGGCCATGTCATCAGAGCAAACAACATGGAGACAGTAATGCTCAGCGTCATGGAAAGTACCAGAAAGAGAGGAATACCTAAATGGCATTGGATTTATGACATCAAGGAAGTCACTAAATTAACCAGTAGAAAGCTCATTGACAAGTATGGAGTCCACTGACATGGCAGACATAAGAAGTTGCATACAACTTGGTAGCATATAGTGATAAGGTAATTAATTCCCCTTCACAGCATTTGTCAAAAAATCTTATTACCAAAATTATACCATTTCTAAAAAAATGGTTCAATCATAATGCCAAACCAATTAGTTCACAAAGAGAATATTTAAAAGTTAATAAAAAGGTCATTCTAAAGAGACTGCAAATTTAAATGTCTTCAACTAGCTCTTCTTGAATTCATCTTATCAATGTTTATTATCTAAGAAAAGAAAACTTTTTGAAAACTTTGTGCCAAAAGATACTGAATGCCAAGTACATGATGAAGCTTGGAAGACTTTCTGTTAATAAATTATACATGCTAACACTATTTTCAATTATTATTCTACATACCACAATGTTTATACTGCATTCAATATGTTCTATTTGGCTTGTCGTTAAGAATATAGAAAATTTCCATTTCATTATAAAAAAAAGTGTTGAGTTAAAATACAACAATTTCTGCTAACTATATTTTCAATTATTATTTTACATACCACAATGTTTATACTGCATTCAATATGTACTATTTGGCTTGTTATTAAGAATATAGAAAATTTCTACTTCATTATAAAAAAAAGAGTTGAGTTAAAATGCAAACGACTAGTCTAAATCTAATAGCCAATATACATTATAGTGAAGAGATATGAAATAAGTTTTCATCTATTTTAACTTCTCAAAAGACCAATTTTTGCCATAAGTGACTAGGGCCAATCTACTTTTATGAGTTGGATATAGCTGATGATATACAATTAGTGCATAGAATATTCTGCAATAGGCATACAAAATATGTTCAATGAATCAGTTTTATATTATGGCTAAATTAATTTAATTAAAATAAATATTTTGGTATTCAAAATTCATAATTTTTAGCTTTTAAGAAATAAGAATAAAAACAATTTGCTAAACATTTTTAAATAGATACATACATAGTCTTTGATTTAGATAATAGTTGTAAGCAAAAACATATGTAAGTTTACACCAAAGAGTATTTTATACATTTTCTATGATTTAATTGTGATATTTTTTAAGCTAATTAGTCATAGGACTGATTGATATTAGGCTGCCAGATTATCAACATCTCACTGTTTGGTTTATATTCTGGTTTTTGGAAATATTAATTTTTAAGGCTTCAAATTGATTGCAAAAAATCAATACTTTTTATTTTTTGAATTATACAAAAAATGTGTAAATTATTCAGTACTATAAAAAGTTTCATTAAAAAATATTACTCCTAAAAGATTTTTTATCAAATAATGCCCATATATGAAAATCTACAGTTGTTAAAGAATATGGTACTGCATAATTTGCACAAATTTGAAAAAAATCAATTCAGTGGTTTTTAGTGATTTAAAAATTAAAACAAAATTGATTTTTTGGCTCTTACATTGCACCCTAGTCAAAATAATTATTTAAAAAAACTGGAATAACTGGATCACTTATAGTCTATCTACCAAACATTAATTAATTCTATTACTTTTTGGCTTCAGAAATATCTGAATTAAATCTTAGAAAATGCAGGGTAATGAACTCCCCCCTAAAATTCATATTTTTATGCATTGGTTGGGCTGAAATTTGGTACACAGAAAAAGATTTTTCAAAAACTGTTGATAAAGGGGCTAAGCTAGGGGCTGATGACATCAGAAATTAATTAAAGTTTGTCTTATTGACTTTAAATTTGGTAAAAAAAACTTTTTTTTTGGGGGGGGGTCAAATCTATTTTTTGCTAAAATAAATCAAATTTGGGATTTACATTTGGAAAAGCATTGGAATAATGTATTATTTAATATTTGGATGCCTTACTTTTAAGGTTGATAGTCTATGAAGTCCACCATACTGGATGAGGTTCATAAAAATTATTTTTTGTCAACTTTAATTTTTGTCCAAATTAATGGTTTTAATTGATTAATATTATATTAAGGATATCTTCTAAACCAAAAAGAATTATTTTTCATGATAAAAATCAATAAATATAGATTTCTAAATTTCAATGCATTTGACTGACCAAGCTACATCAATAATGCCTTATATATGCCAAATTTGAATTTTATATACACATTAGTTTATCAAAGATTTAAATTTCAAGATTCTCCTTTGAAATATATAGGGAACTGACAAATTAACCATTTTTAATTTTTTTTAAATCCAATGCTTAGGTCTATATTAAAGCATAATTGACACTAATTTGTCTATTGTTAATTGACTAATTTATTGGGCATAAATGTACTACATATGTACCACTTATGCCTGCAAAATATATATTTCTTATTTATATAAAGATAAAATAGTGTCATTAGATATTACAACTGATTTTTTAAACATAAAAATACCAATTTTGAAGGCACTTTGCCCTCATAAAATTTCAGTATTTTTATGCTCTCAAAATCGGTACTAATTGATCTACTGTCATAAATCATTTTGGATTTGAACCATAAATATTTTGTTTATAGCATAAGTACTAATTCTCTGGTAAAATAATATTATTTTGAAAAACCCAGAATAAATATATATCGTACAGTGATATACTTACAACATATCTCCCTAATATTAATTAATTTTATTATTATTTGACTTCAGGATTGAAGTATTTTGCACAAAGTACATATTACCTATTCATTCATTCAGTTTGCTGAGTAATGTATTCAATAAGTATCCAGTTCTACAATAGCAAGTCTTATCAGAGAACTATAGGATTTTTAAAAATATATCATAATTTTAGCATCTACAACTAGCAATTTACTACCTAGAGCTTTAAATTTTACCATTTTGACAGCAGGTGAAAATGGCAGACAAATTGTTTTTCTAACTATATTTTTTACTTTTAGATGGCTTTAAATCCAGCTTTTACACTTCAGTTAAATTATAAACTACTCCCTGGATCTCTTACAGTTGGCAAGTATGATGGAGTTCATCCTTGTCTTACAGCTGCCACTGCTGCTGGAAAGGTAGGTGTTAGTAAGAATTGTTTTAATAATTATTATTCTTAAGTAGGTAAATGAATATTAAATTTGATTTAAATTAATTAATGGGAATTACGTTTTTTGATACTTGAATATCTATTAACAAATGAAACTACTTAGTATATTTGTCTTCTCTATTAATCTTGTAGGTATAGATGTATACTATAACAAAAAGTTATATACAACATGAGGCAAACCTAAATAGATACATTAAATTTATATAGAAATTTGAGTATAAGTAGTTATAGCATTTTTTTTTAATTTCCATGTAAAATACATGTTATTAATACCTGACACATAAATAGGAGAATGATACCAAATTATGATCAACATATTTGTTACTGATCACATAATGCATAGCTTGCAAAAAGCACACATTCACAGAGTCATAAAATGTGGAAAGGTTCTTATTAATTTTTTTAACCATTAAACGATGTTTTATACCCCAATGAAAAACTTTCCTCTAATGTAATTTTTATATTACTGGTTCAAATGATATTTCAAGATACATTTTTTATATTTTTATCATTTTCTTTTAGAAAAGTTTCTACATACATAATATATAAACAAAATAATCAAGTGAATTTATTGAAAAATACAATCATAAAAGCAATATTTGAATGGATTTGTTTCTACCCTAACCATCCATAAGCATAAATTGACACCAAACATCCTTAAATGGTTAAAAGTTAGTTGTGATTGGTTATTGCTCTACATAGCCGACTTAATGGTAGAAGACAAAATTAATTAATGCTGACAAAAGTATACCAAATTATTGTTTATTTAATTGGCAAACAGCAATCTTTTGTATAATGTTCAATATAACAGAAATGTATGTTGTATAACAAAATTACATGAGTTGATATAGATTCATCTTTTAAGATTTTTAATGCCCCAGAGAAAGGTTTACAACTATATATAAAATGAAAATGTTTAAAAACTGTAGCACCTTCTTAAAATTATACTTACATTTAATATTCAATATACTCACTAGATGTAAATATATACAATTAAAATAATACAAAATAATTTTCACTATATTTAATTATATAAATTGAATACTACTGCATAAATTATCAAGTCATCTCCAAACTACTGATATTTCCATTGCACCTCCTAACTGATATCTCCATTGCGCCTTCTACTGATTTAAAATCAGTGCAGTATACCAAAATTATACGTAGTTATTTCATTTTATTAATAACAGACTACAACAGACTACAAAAATGTGATTTCTTTTAAATTAAAGATATTAATTCACAATCCACATAAACGAAATCAAGAACAAGCGGGTCGTTTGTCAGAAATTTGTGGCGATGTTAGTTTGTTGAATATAAATCAAGCAGTCAGCAGTATATCTTCAGGAGTTTTGGACCCAACTTCTAATAAAGACATTTTGGTAGTGGGAACACCAACAAATTTATTAGTATATGATGTTAATGACAATGCAGATTTATTTTACAAAGATGTAAGTCTGTTTAACAAATTCATTTGGAAGTTTATATTTTTATTTTAACCTTTTATGGAAAAGGATGGGGTAGAGCTCTTTTGAACGCTCATGAATCTTGGATTAACTGAACTATGGAAATTGACAGAAACCTATAAAAATTGATAGAATATTATAAAAATTGGTAAAAAGAAATTGAAATAGATATTGTAGATATCAGATTATGTACCTATGCAAAACCTATCATCCTATATGTACATAAACTGAGCTATTTCCTTTTCGTTAATTAGGTTCCTGACGGCGTACGAACTTGTATTGTTGGTAAAATGGGAGGTTATGATGCTCCATTAGCTTTGGTAGGTGGTAATTGTTCTTTGGTGGGTTTTGATAAAGAAGGAAATGACTTGTTTTGGTCAGTTACTGGTGACAATGTGAGTTCACTCGCCTTATTGGATTTTACTGGTTCGGGAGACAATGAACTTTTAGTAGGTTCAGAAGATTTTGATATTCGGGTATTTAAACAAGACGAAATACTCTATGAAATGACTGAAACGGAGGTAAGTACAAGAATTATTTACAAAAGCAATTTATATTTTTTTCCTAATGAAAATGTTGCTCTGTGCAAATGTCTACCGATCTCTAACTGAAAAATAAGATAAATATTTCATTTGGGCACACATACCTATGCCTTTGGATTTTATTAAAGACAATATCTTTGATATACTTTTCAATTTTTTATATACTACTGCAAGTAAAGGCATAATTTCTGGAACAAAGATAAATTATTTTGTTTTTTACATTTAATTCTTTTATTTGCGCACATACTTAACATTATAAATCTGGAGATATAAGTAATGAATTTGAAACATGATAGGTATTACATGATGTAAATATTGGTAAAATCAACCCTCTACTGACAACCTTGACTATATAAAATAGATTTAGCTGACAACCTCTTACTCAAAAGACATGATGTGATAGTAAATAGCCAATTAAGTACGAATTTTAATATTAGGCATTTATCGGACACTTTTTTAATTTTGTGTTTTAGATGGTAACTAATTTATGTGCAATACAAGGAAGTCGGTTTGGATATGGGTTGGCAAATGGAACTGTTGGAGTTTATGAAAAATCATCTCGATTTTGGAGGATCAAGGTAAGGGGGTATTTATGATTGTTACTAAATTTTATTACCCACTTTAGTTGGTCATTCTTATGACTGTAATTATCTTTTATGAAATATAATATCAAATTAATAAACTAGTTTTGACTCTTCTTATTTTTTGGTCTGTATTTTCTAATTTTTCGGCCATTTATTTCGCTCGTATTGGTTCCAAGTTGGACAATATTGTAAAACTTCGTTCATGCCTAATTTATGCTATAGATAAAAACATTACAATGTATTCTGTTTACACACGTTTTTAGTTTTCTAGGTTTCTATTCAATCATGTCACTGCTTTATCATTTCAGTCAAAGAATCAGCCAGTATCAATATTTGCCTATGATATCAATTCTGACGGTGTTCCAGAACTTATCACGGGATGGAGCAATGGAAAAGTAAGGAAGACATATTTTTGGAAGAAATAACTTTCCGTCTTTTATTTCTCAATGGTGTTCGGTTTATTAATTATTTCAGTTGGATGCTCGCACTGACAAAACCGGTGAAGTTATTTTCAAAGATAATTTTTCGTCTTCAATTGCGGGAATAACTGAGGTATGAGTTCCAAGAATTTAAATTGTATGATTTTCAACATTTTAGTCGTCTCTGTATGATTCCTAACATTATAGTAGTCTCTGTATGAGTCTCCATATTTTATTAGTTTCCTAAAAGTCCTACTATATTAGTTGCTGTAACTGAGTCCCTGTATTTTAGTAGTGCCTTGTGTCCCGATATTTTGAAGAAATCCATTTCCTAAAGTTAATTTTAGTAAATTGCCAAATTTTTACAGTGAAAAATATTTACTAATTTTAAATTTTAGAGTGACTATCGAATGGACGGAATGACATTACTTATGGCCTGTTCTGTAGATGGAGAAGGTAAATAGTCACATTTGGGCTAATTTTTGATGCCATTAAAAATGTCGGCTTTGAAACCATATTGACAATAAAGTGACAATTTGATATTTTAATTGGACTCCTTGGGTATCTATGATAATTGAGACTGTGATGAACCTCACTTGTGATAGCTTTCGGAACCTAATATGCTAGGGGTTTTCATTCTTAAAATATTTAGGTATTTTAAAATGCTACTATGAAAGTTTGCCTTTTATTAACATCTATTTTATGCAGTAAAATGTTGGGACGCCGTGGCTCAAGACAAATTGTATCTGCTGACTAACACTCTGGATAATGATGATATGACCGAACACAGTCGACTCAAAATGATGAAAGAGGTTAGAGTGAACGTTAGGTAGTTCTAGAAAAGAACGGCTACCAATACGCTCTAACTGTACTTACTTTATAATAACAGCCAAATTGCTTGCTTATTTTCCACCTTTTCACAGTCAGTCAACCACAAAATGCAATATTCAGTGTAATGAATATGTATTTTCAGATTGTTATAGGAGTCTCATTTTTACTAGTTTCTTTGAGAAAATATCATAAGTGCGATGCGTCATAAATGCAACAAATAAAGACCAGAATTTGTTGCGCTTAAAATATATTCCCAAATTCTTTATGTAGTAGGGTGTTTTCCAAAGATACTTATTTGTTAGATGAAATTAGATGAAATTAGATTGTCCAGATTATTTAAATGCATGTTAAATGAGTGTTTTATGAAGTGTTACATTCAGACCACTTACTTGAATGTGTCGGTATTTTAAATGCGGAGTATTATTGTTTAGAAAAACATTCTAAAAGTGAAGGCCGTGATAGATCCATTTCACTTTCTTCTAAAATTCTCATTTTTATTCACTTTATAAATTTTTCAAAAGTTAAGGAATATCAAGTTGAGTGAGATAAGGAATAAGCTGCCACATTTAAATTGCCCACTCATTCAAAGAAATACATTCTTTAGAAGACACTCAATGTAATATGCATTTAGATCGGTTGGACGGTTTAAATTCTCCAGTGATCTAATTATCAACGAATTCTGTTAAATATTTTATAAAAGTTAATTACTTGGCAGAGTTACAGTTCTATCCAATTGGCCACAGTAAGAGCATATATCATCTGTCACTATTGTAACTTTCTCACTGCTCTGCACCCATCCTCTCCTTGCTGTCTGTGACTACCTCGTGCTGTAGGCCTCCTTAAACAGCCCATACTCTCAAACAACAACCACAAAAAGTTACATGTTGCATAATTTAAATGAGTTTCATAACACTATTTTTCTATTTACATAAAATTTAAATAAAACCTAAATGCTATTAGAAAATTAGAAAATTAGAAAATTTGTAACAGTTTTTTTATTCAAATAACATAAATAGCATATAGGTATTTTATCCCTAGACTACAGATCGATATAATGTATAGTTACACAAATTTTTATAGATTTTAATAAATCAGTTTACTATATACTTAGTGAGAACTATTGTAAATCATATGTATAATTAGTGATACTCGTAGAAGAACCAGGTAAATATATTTACAACATCATTTTTCTATCGAAATGTTGCTAGCATAGATATTCAATTATATTCATATAGATATAACTATAACTAATTTAATATCTCTAGTAACTACAGATATTAAATTAGCTATAGCTAACAACTGTTGCTAGTATAACCGTTTTATGTTCAATTACATTGTCATCATATATTTTTAAGAGGTTGGTTTATTTCCTTCTTACAGGGAGTCGCCGACCCTCATTCTTTCCAACTGGCAACACTGATTTTCCAGCGCTTTCTATCTTCATGATCCCCAAACTTCAATCCAATCTTTTGACATTCTCTCTCTGCCATACTTTTCCAGGTCAACTTTGGGCGCTCTCTTTCCCTTCCACTTCGAGATTTCATGCCCTTTTTATACACCACTATTATCTTCCTTTTTAAAGGACGTGACCACACCATCTTAGACAGCTGCATCTTACTACCTCTTCAATAGACTCTCGCAAACCAAAAGTTTTTCCATCAACGATTTTGAATTCATCTTATACCGCTACCTAACTCCACATATCTTTCTGACCATAGCCTTTTTTGCCCTTCTTGGGATATTTTCTTCTATTGAACTTAATACCCATGTCTCTACCGCATATACAATTCTTTGTCTAGCACATGTGCCCCGTCATTGCAAGAGTTAGTCTACAGCCGTACAGCACTAATTTCAGATCTCTAAACCTTTGCCAAATTTCACTATCTTTGTTACTGCCAACTGCCAATTCGCTGCCTCCTGCACTTAGTGTATCTCCCAAGTAATAAAATTCCTTTACTCCATCAAATTCTTTTAACACCATAATCTTCCCATGCTCTGTAACATTTCTATTCGACTTATTTCTTGCACTTGAATTCAGTAGTCATTGAGATAGTGACTCTCTTCTTTCCAGAATATCTACCGTGGATCCACTCTTCACACTTTTTGCACCACAATGAGTTGCTCATCACTCTTTTTGCCACATATTCCATAAAGGTCACCTTTGCCTTCACCGAGATTTCGTCACTCCTTCCACATTCCATGATCTTCGTTTTTCCCATGTCTACTTTGAAACCTTTTCCCTCGAATGCCTGTTTCCATTTCATAAACTGGTCGTCTTTGCTATTATCACCAAATTATCAGGCGTAAAGTAATTCGAATAATTCCTCCTTTCTCACTTTCTCCGACAACATGTCCACAACTAATGCAAATAAAAGTGGTTACAATACAGACCCCTGATGTACGCCGAGCGACTCCTACATTAAACTCCCTGAGAGTGTTGACCCGACCCTGACTCTGGTCTTGACATCCTCCTACATCTTCATTATCGCACTCACTAAAATCTCTCAAGAATAAATCCATTTTTTGTGACCATTTAATTACGCTCGTGACCTTCTCAAGATCAACAAAGCATATATAAAGGTTCTGCAGCTTCTCCATATAGCATTCTTGCTTGCATCCTTCTTGTAATAATAATCGTATCAATTGTCCCGTTACCTGGCATAAATAAAATATTTTTGTCCAAGAGATCTAATGTAATACATGTATAGTTACAAATATTTTCTATTAGATTTAAATACGACATTTTCTGCATATTAAACATAATAATAGTTTTGAATAATATGATTACTGTAGTTAATAGAAGAGTAGGCTAAATTATTTATATAGCAAAACATTTCAGATCTTAAATCGTTAATATCCCATATCTCGTTCATGGATTAGGTTCTGACCAATACATTTCGTACAATGCATAATTTATTTATAAAGTAGATTTGTAGCTATATTCATTTTTAAATAAGTTAGAAACATTTTTATGATAATACCAATAGACGTAGAATATCACTTAGCCGAGTCTTCAAATTAAACCATACCACATTAGATAAATAAACAGAATGCTATAATAATATTAGTTAAATATGAAAATATTAACACTACATACGTGGCTTGTTTGATTCAAAGTTCTGGAGAAGTTACATTGTATATTACTTATACAAAGTGTTACAATGATTTATTTATTCTCAAAAAAGCCATAATCAAACTCAAGCTCCATTTCTTTTAATTTCTGTTTATATACCCCATCGAATCTTCTATTTTGATCCACTGAAAACCATTGTTGCCAGTCGCCAATTTTTCCTTTTCGCATAAATCGAAATTCGTCAGAAAAACTAGTAACCCCCTCATAATTTGTCATTGGATTGTCACGCATTACGTCAAAACGTGTCTCACGCTCAATAACTTCTAACATTTTGTCCCAGTCAGTTGAAAGTTCAGGTCGTTTTATACGCAGAAATTTAGCCAGTTGTTCCAGGACATCTCTTGGATATTTAACGAGATCTTCATATTTTACTAAAAGGTATTGACGTTCTTCTAAAGGTACTGATTTACTTTCGCTTTTGATAACATTTTGCCATTCGTCTATCACATCCAGCCAGTTACCAGCGGTTATCCATCCGTCCATCCACATTTCGAAGAATTCGTCCCAGTCGCCAGTAAAAGGGCCATAGTCCTCTGTACCTTTATAAAAATGATAGTAAGATACAGCTGTATCTTTAGGATTGCGCACGCATACTATGACTTTAAGATTGGGAAGTTCTGCTAAATGGTGGTTTAGGTGACGATATGGTAGATGTGTTTTGATTAGTCGTGGATGTTTCATAGTCGGAAGGTAGTCAAGTGGGTACTGAGCAACGCCAGTTGGTGTTCCGTCCGGGAAAACGGTCGTGTAATTTTCCTCGAGAAAAGGTATACGCGCATATACAGGAATGCTTTTTGCAGTGACTAGATCAGCTTCATGTGTGAGCAACCAAACCATTTCCTGCAGGAGAGTTGTGCCAGATTTGGGATAGGTTGCCAACAGAGTATCTGTAGAATAAAACTGAAAGTCCTGCTCAACACGTTTGATTTTGTCCAGAGTTGTCCAACTTACCCAGGGTACTCCTTTGTACACGAATTCGTCCACCATACGTCGATATTTTGGATTCAATTCACTTCGAGGATAATTGTCCTTTTTTTTGGTTGACATGTTACTCAATAACACAAACAATCAATGGTGCTTGTTAAAAGATATGTAGGTAATATGTATTTCTGAGATTTATGTGATAGTTTGTTAATTTAAATAAGTTGTATATTTTACATATGCTATGATTGGAGTAAATCCATTTTGATCCTTATTTAGATTAGATGTGTAGATCTATCTGAACACACATCGTTGGCAGCAAGATTGAGTTTACTAAGTTATAGTTTGCTTTATATATTACCTACCAAGAGCCAATTTAACTGATTTTTCATGTTCCTTCTTCCTTTACATTGTTATATGTCCGGTTTGTGGTTCGACGAATCAACAATGATGTCAATATTATTTAATGACATTGTTAAATTTCCTCCATCATCTGCTTAAAGAAAATTGTTCATTGAAGGATTAGTTTTTGTTGCTTTATAGGCATACATATTTGCTTAAAAAATATTTTTTTATTTTAAATTAGATACTTTTTTGTTTATAATATATTTCATTTCTGCAAGGCATAATAGGTGATGCAAATTAAACTACATAACGCTAAAATAGAAGTAGGTACTAACCAAAATATTTCTATAACATAATTATGATTAGTATACTTAATATCTAATCATTTTTGCACTAATTACAATATCACTTAAACTTTACATTCTTGCTGCTCTGCTCTGCTGCTAACCTCTCTTGCTGCTGGTCGTAGTGCGTGGGTTTTCCTCCATTCAGATTGCTCAAACCGATAGTCTGAGTGTTGCAAACCTTCAACAGGATGCTATTCGTGACCTTGGTTTAAAAAAACAGGTTTGTTTGCTATATAACGTTGGAATTTTAACTAAATTTCTGTCTTTTTTGTAATACACCCCCCTGTCGAAAATCGGAAACTGTTCAAAAACGCTTCAACTGATTGAAATAAAATTTGGTATACTGTACTAAATTCTCCTGTGCATTCCTTTATTATTATTTTTGTTTCTAACCGACCCCTACAAAAAAACGATTCTGAGGTCAATATTTTAATTTTTTTTAATCGAATTTGCTTGACCTGCTTTAAACTGCTGGTTCTTATAACTCTGGAACCATAAATGTAATAAACCTTTCCAAGCTACTTGTGTAACAATTGATACGCGTGAAGTATGGATTCTGAGTCTGTAACTACGAGATATATTTTGGATGTGAGCATGAAGTCAAACTAGAGAAAATTGCCGGACAGCACAAAATAGGCAGTCAGGAATAAAATATTTCTTTTCAACTTTTTGTATACAAAATAAACTTGTACTCTCTTTTGTGACAGCACAAGCAGTCTCAATTAAAACAATCATTTTTTTAAAATTCTTTGAAGTTCAAATTTTGATGCTGTTGTTTTAGAATCTAGTTCTGGAATTGCATAATTATGAAGAAAATCAGAAAGTTGCTCGGGGTGAAATTACTGATAGAAATCAAGTAGATTCTGTTCCAGTAAGTGAATATTAGAGTTTATTTTAATAAAACCTTTTTATTAGTAGTAAAGAAATATTTTACATATTTTAAGGACATACTTTTTTACATATTTATTTTACTTACAGATTATATAATGACTTTTTTAGGCTAACACTCAATTAAAAACGGCTCTTTCAGTTTCTCGCGAAAAAGGAGATGTAAGTATGAATAGGATATGATCAAAAAATTAAGATTATATATTTGAGCATTTTTAAGTGCTTCGAACCAAATTAACATGCTTTATTATTTTGCTGATTCATTTTCTTCTAACTATATTTTAGGCTTATGTCAATCTCTATGTTGCAACTACTAATGGTAAAAACTTTAATATTGATCACGAAATTATTGTATGTAGTATTCAACTTTTCGAGCTAAGAACATCTTTTATATTTAAGTAATATCAATATAATCTTATGTAGATCATTTAAACAGAAGTTACTTTAACATTTTGTATTTACATATATTTATTTTCAGTTACAATAAGTTTTTAAATTATTTTTAGATATGATTATACGGTGTGTAATGATCTTTGCTGAAGGAATATTTGATGGAGAAAGTTATGTTATGTAAGTTACAAGAAGGTATATATGTAGGTATCATTTTAAAATAAAATATCAATACGTGCATCACGATTGCGGCTTGCAACTAAGATGTTTTTCTAAAAAAGAAAATTTAACATTGCGCTTGCAGTTGTCACTTTGATTTTGAAAATATACGTTACTATAATCAATTTAAATTGGTTGAATACAGTTTTCTTGATAAATAGTCAATATTGTTTAGCAAATCTACAACATAATGAATATTCTGATTACATAGCAAATGATTTATGATTTTTATAATAGATAGCAAAGTCAAGTGCAATAATATCAATAATAAATTCTGTTTTGTTCAGGCATCCTACCTTGGCCAATCTATCTACATCCATGAATATTCCTATACGTCCACCTAAAGATATCACAGTTGATCTTCATATAAAAGCTCTTGTTGGACAAAAGCACAGGTAGGTACCGGATGTAATGTATTTGTGCTCTTTCATATATCAGTGTTATACTTTTACAGTATTTTTTATTCTATCTTAGCTCTCAATTTCATGTATTTGAACTGAGTAGACGTCTCCCACGATTTTCTATGTATTCTCTATGTTCTCAAGGAACTCCAACAGTCCCTCGTGGCTATGTCCAGTTTCAAATTCAGGAAAGAATAAAAAGGGTAAGGCGCTTATCTAAATACGTGTTGTACTATGGTAATTGTGTTCTACACATTTTGTAAGTGCAATTCGTGTTATTTGTGTAATTTCAATAATGATGCTCTAGATCTGTTTCTTGAATTCTTTTGTGAAATTCATCATTTAATCTCTTTCGAAAAATATGTGTTTAGCACTTTCAGGATCAATATGGAGAATTCATATTATTTCATCATCGCTAAATGACAGAATTATCATTTTGACAATTAATATTACAACTAAAATTACAAACAATGAATCGTGATTTTATCCAAACTCTTTGAAGAATTCGTCATCCTTTGCAGATACCTATTCTTTTTCATATTTCTTGTGGAACGATTTGGTTGAATTGTGGTTAGTGTTTCGGAACTGTTCACCGAATGTAAAAAGTTGTCAACAAATCCATCTCTCCAAAACTATTGATTCATCGATTGATTGTATAGCTATGTATGTATAATTCAAATGTCCATAAAATCCAAACGTCCTAGATTTAGAATAAGGAAGCTTAAAAATATCGGATGACTCAGATAAAGGTCCGCAAATTTATTTTTAAGTGAATTTGTGATAATTAAATCAATCTAAATGGTTAAAAATATATATTATCGGTTTTTAGACCACTTTCAATGCTTTTGGAATGCATTAAGTCACTACAATTGAATTTTAAAAATAAATATAGCATTGACTAAGTCCAGCCCAAAATTTCAGACTTTTTTCAAAATGGGTGTCAGGATCAATAGTTGTGATATCTTTTCAGTTTTTCTGGTGTATGAGTAGTACCGACTTTTCTGTTAATACTTTTGGCAGCAAGTTAATCAGCACTTTGGTTTCTATTGATATTACAATGTGGATCGTTTATCTTGGCCTGATATTTCATTTGACTTAGTTATTGATTGTCTTGGAATAAGGGAAGATGTCAACTGATTGGTGGTTTCTAGCAATACTCTACAGTAGAGAAAAATTTGTAATACGCTCTCATTTTTCACTTGTTTCTAATTGAGGAATAGCTTAGAATAAGTTCTATGCATTTTATTGAGTAAAACGTAAATGTTTTTAAAAATTATTGATATTTAAATAAATGATTGAGTTTTTATTGTTTTTTTAACACAATTTTAATTTCTTGAATTAGCGTCTCAATATTTAAAAAAAAGGAATTATTTAACTTACGAACTACATATTAATTTACAGAGAGAATTATAGATTTCAAAGGTTGGTCTTTGATAGTAATATTACAAGAGTCTCCTAATACAATAAAGAACTTTAAAAGTAGAATTTTTTGTTTATACATATCAACATAATAATGATGCAAAACTCCCAAACTATTCATTGGAAGAATATTAATTTTATAACAAAATAGATATAAATTCTAACGGTTAATTTGGATGGTAGATTGTTCCTAAATGTATGTTTCTACTCTTTCATTTTTATTTTTTACATAAATTTAATGTTTTAAGTTACCTTCTCATTATTTGAGAAATGAATTTATTTAACTTACGAACTACATATTAATTTACAGAGCGAATTACGGATTTCAAAGGTTGGTCTTTGATAGTAATAATACAAGAGTCTCCAAATACAATAAAAAATATAAAAGTAGAATTTTTAATATTCGTACATATGGAAAGCTCCCGAAGTAATCATTGATAAACGGAGTTTGGTAGAATAGTAATTTCATAACAAAATACATAAACTTTTTTTTAACGGTTAATTTGGTAGTAGATTGTTCCTAATGTATGTTTGCTACTCTGATCTAATAAAATTGAACTAACATAATAGGTGTATAATTTGTACTTTTACCATTTACAATCTGTGGTTTACATTTGGCAATTTTTATTTTGTATTTTTAAAAATTTGTGATTTTACAACTTCAAAATCTTTCGACTGGCAGGCTTTAGATTCTTTCTAATGATGGCTTGAATTATTATGCAATATAGGCAAGGACGAATACTATTCTAGTCATTTTTGAATATGCCCATAAGCAATCAAAGCCAGTTAAAATGTCAGATGTTACCTTACATGAGCTAGTAACATAAAAATTACAATGTCTCAATTGCTGTTCGCCTCAACTACAATTTGAGGTCACAATTATAGAAGAAGCAATTCCAAAAGGATCTTTGAGTCCAATACCTTTGCAGATGGTTCTTCAGAGTAAAAGGGATGCCATGTTTCAAAGATTAATATTTAATAAAATAACGATATTTTCTATAACTATCAAACTCTATTTTTGATGCATTTGATATGAATTCGTTTATATGGAGTAAATGAGGTAACTCTTAGCCAATTCTATAGCTTTGTAGGGTGGTTAGGTAGATTTAATAATTTGTGAATGAAAGGAAATCCTGGTAATTTATCAAGATTAAAATCTTGAAAGAGTAATACCTTGTAGTGTTTTTTATTTATTATGGTGACTCTTCCATTTACCCAATTGTTTTTCTTTTTAAGCCATAATAGTGAATCTGTTTAAAAATCTGAACCTAATCTACACCACAAAATGTTGAGTTTGCACTTTTTATTTTTTATTTTTTTTTAATTTATCAAGCTATTTGACAGTAGTTTTCCATATTGTTATTTAAACTGCAATGATAACACAAAATTAAAACTAAATGGCAAGGCGCTTGCTGATGTGCTAACCTCAGAGACGTGATGTTTATCTGACTTTTCAATTGGACAAACTAACTGATTTTGTTCAGTCGAGTTTGGTAAATGAAAAAAAAATATCAACGGGAACCGTGTAGATAACATGGTGAATTAAAATGAATTAACAGATATAATAAGAATGCCAAAAGTATCAAGAAATTTATGATTGATTTTATATTGATTTGTTTGAAGTGAAATATTTCAACTCAGTAGTAATTATTATTTATTCTTACAATTTGTTCGTATAAATGAAAGTTCGCATTTTATTGACATAGTATTTTTCGTAAATAAAAATTCGCATATATTATTCGCCTATAAAATATTCAAAAGTGATTATACACAGCGTCCACTGCTACACGATGCAACGTGTCTAAAATGGAGTGCAAATTGTGTAGAGAGAAATTCCATCCACTGAAATTCAATATAATTATGAATAGAAAGAAATGCGAATTATTTATTTAGGAATATTTAGGTATCTATGGCTACGTAATGTTTTTACGATTTTTTATATACCAACAATTATATACGAAATTTTGTAAACGAAAATCTATGTACGAATAAATGATTTTAAGAATTTATTATATGCAAACAATAATATTCTTCGAATATTGGCATACCAGTTTTTCTGTGCGAAAAATTATTTTTCAAATAAATTATATGTAAACATTTCTATTTTAAGAATTGTTGTCTGTACCCCGGATTTAGCCATCAGAAGTGGTATACTATTTTTTGTCTGTGATACTATATTATTATATCTGATTTTCAGGTACTTTTGTGACAAAACTTGGATAAATATTAATTATGTTTTTTGTCATTTTAGAAATACTAAAATTGTAGTGTTTTTTAGGTGGTCATGTGGATGAATCAGAATTTTTTACTTGATGAAGACTTTGAGCCTTCAAAGGGCGATCTTAATGTGCAATTTTTAGCACTTCGTTCAGATACACCACTTCATATTGTGGTAGATCAGCAAGGACAGGTAACGTCTTTGTTCGAATAATTATATATTTTACACGAATTTAAGGATTTTGCTACTCTATTAAAACTAAAATTTTAATTGAATTTGAACAAGTTTGAAGGTTTCTACTGAGCGAGACCGTGCAAGGTTGCGGTTGGAAGACCCTTATTTAAAATTACTGTTCGCTACTTTATTATGCAAATAGGTAGCTAAACTTTCTAAAGTAACAATTATAGTTTTCGAAAATTATAATCAAATACTAATTTTATTGCTATCAACTTTTTCAGGTGACTATTCGGTCGGATGATATGGACTTAGCGGGAGATATTGTTCAATCACTTTGTACCTATTTGAATTTAGATGATGTTGCAACTACATGCGAATTTTCAGAAGTTATGGCTAAACTAAAAGATCTGTTAACTAAAGTAATATGCCCAAATTATGGTTAAAGTTGCTATTTCAAGATTAAGCTTCTTATTCATATAATTTTTATATTACATTGTTTATTTAGGTTGACGAGTATCAATCAGTTCGGCAGCGTCTTGTTGCCGAAATGGCAGATCATTCAAATTTAATCAAAAGTTTAGTAGTTCGTGCTGAGGATGCTAGAATGATGTCAGACATGTGAGTTTCGTTATTTTATGTTTTAAACTATTTTATTGATAGAACTATTTTTTATTCCATTATTTGTTATAATATTTTAGGACTGCAGTTAAAAAGGCTTACATGGAACTGTATGATTTAAATCGTGATTTAATTAGCGGTTATAAAATTAGAAGCAATAATCATCAAGAACTGGTGAATTCTCTCAAACAAATAAATCAAATTATCCAAAAGGCTGGAAAGTTGAGAGGTAACCACTGTTAGATACGTAACTTAACATTTTTAAGTAGATATTAAATAAGTTGTTGTCTTAGGGTGCAGGTACAACGAATACTGTCCTTGAGTGATTTTATATCCGTATACATAGCAGGATAAGAAAGAACCAACTATTTTAGTGGAGATAAATACATGTTTTACAATTAATCATTTATTTTGCTTTATTTTAGTTGGTCGGTATAAAACGCAAGTAATCAGTCAGTGTCGTAACGCCATTAAGACTAATACAATTGGAGTTCTAGTCAAAATAATTCGATTTGGATCTGATTGAATTGCAATTATTTTTGTGTACATACATAATATCCATCCATTATTTATATGAATCATATGAGAGGATAAATAAACGTAAAAATTACGATTAAGTATAATGTATTCTGGAGAAAAAAATTATCAATTCCAAAAGATATCGAAACGTCATTTACAATACATACTGTTATTCTCAATCGTAACTTTTATTTTTATTTCTTTATCTTAGGTACAGATTAATCAAACCAGACTTAAGCGATCACCCATTGTAGGTATTTACTGCATTTAACTATCATGTTAAAAGTTGATTGAATTGTTTTAATTAATGCATATTTCAAAGGAGAAATACCTGCTGTTATCAAATAATTTTAAAGCAATTTGTTCAAATATTGATACTTATTTTTAAGTAGCATAATTTGATATAAAACTCTAGAATTCTAAAGTTTAAAATCTAGGCTCTGGCAATAGGCCGTTAGCTCTATCAGCTATGGCTAGCCTTCCCAGGACTTCTAACAAATTGGTTAAGATTTGGACAGCTACAGCTCGTACAATTTAAATTCTAGCATGACCAAATTCGGTCAATATATTAAACCTTATTATATTACCAACTTGTACAAATTTCATAAATTCATTGGTTTTCGAACTATGAATGCTTAAAATAGTTTTTAGTGTTCTTATTTATAATAATGATACTTAAGCTTTAACTGATTTCAATGAAATTTGTTTCATATATTAAGTGTCCGAAGAATGCTGAAATTCCGTTTTAGTTTTGTTGATACACCCTAGCAACCGCCTAGAAACGAGTGAAGTTATAAAATAGACTACAAATTTGCAGCTTTTGCTAATTTATGGTACAAGATAATTTTATAGAGAAAATGTCAATGGCTTTCTAATAATCTAAAACTAAACGTTATCTATCTGTTTAGTTAAAATATACCTACAAATAAAATTAAAATATATGAAATATGATTGACCAAAAAAATAAAAGATGATTAACTTTCCAAAAATACTTCAAATTAAATATGGTTAGCTATAAGTTTTAGATTGATATGGCTGTAACTAGCTAGATATTATTAAATAACTAGTTATTTAAGTACATAAATATTCTAAAGCTAACAAAGGCAACAAAAAGTTTATTAATCATATATTATTAATCGATATTTTTTTAAACTATTACCTTGATTTTGGACTTTGTTGGCTCTAAAATATTACAAAATAATTTAATTCAAGTAGGTACTGAAATATCTAGTTATTTAATAATATCTAGTTACAGCCATTACCAACCTAAAAACCATAGCTAACCATATTTAATTCTTTATATCAAGTATTCTTTTAATTTGTGTTTGTGACTTTTGGCCAATCTAATTTAAAAAGAGTATTTGAATAAATAAATTATAATACAAATATTAAATATCTACTTTTTTCAAAAGGTATGAATTATTTAAGATATGATTATATGTTTTTCTTGGTAACGGGGGTATCGTAGTACACCTAGCATTGAACTTAATGTCATATGAATTGGAATCTAACAATGCTTGGCAAAGCTACATAGGTAGGTACTTTTTTCGATAGAAAAAAATGCAAAACTGGTTTTGAGGGTCAATAGCATTTGCGTCGCATTTATTATACAAAAATATCTCTGAATGCTTTATAATTTTTTGAAATTGTAAAATATTTTCTTGTTTTATTCATAATATCACTGTTCTAAATTTCAATGCAATTCATTTTCAGATATAAAAAATGTGATATTTCTGACTCTTGGCTAGCCCAATAATAGTACCCACCTTATTATGTGGTGACAGGAAACTCAGTAAACTTTCGTAAATAAATCCAAAATTGATGTTTTTGGATCTTAAAGATGGTCTAGCTTCAACAAGGTCAATTGAAATTTTTTATTAAAACTTATTAAACAGGCTTTTTGAGCCTTGTCAATGATTGTTCAAATTTTAAAATGAAATTCTAGATATCAAGAAATTGTAAAAACAACACAAAATTGCGACCGGTTTCGATTTCATTTTAAGATAATTTTTTTATTATAATATCAATCAAGCAAACACGTACTACAACGAACGATATAACGGTTCATACAATGATAACATTGTGACAATTAATCCATCCATCTCAAACAAATCATACGAAAAATCTACAAAAAATCTTCTTTTCTATTTTATTAACTGGTTTATAATTTGATTTTAATCTCTATTAAAATAGACATTAAAATCAAATTATAAAATACCTAACTCTATTCTCTGTATTCTTTCATTCAATGTATTCCTTAATCCTGAATTTATTATTTATTTCTTGATGAAGAACTTATCTTAAAATAAATTCAAAACAGATCACAAATGTCCGTGTTTACTATATCTTGATATTCCACCATATCAGAGCGCACAAATAAAGTGTTTTTTATCTTCCAATTAGTAAAATTTTAGATGCCTATATCAATATAAGGCCTAAGAATAAATGTGTTTTCTTTTCGGTTATTTTAAGATTTCATGATATAGTTTTTAAAATAATGTTTACATAATTGTACATAGGTATCTCTTCACCATATAAGATGGTCAATATATTTTATGTTATTAGTAAACTATACAAATGATTTTTTAACACTTATCTCGTAGAAACTGTATATTTTGAGATCAATTGAATTTCGAAATATTTGTCACAAAATTCCATCATGATTGTAATTTGTTCGATATACGTAGTTCATAATTATATTTTACCTTAAAAATGTGGAATTTGCTTTTAAATGCAAAATCAATAATGAAAAGGTTAAAATGAGTTTCCTTATATTATGAAGTATAATGATATATATTTTATAAAAAACATTAAATTTCAGAAAACTAGAGAATTAGATTATGGGTATACATATGTAGGTATAAGCTGCTACCTACTAATATTGTAACATGTTGCATTTGTATTTGAATGTGTACATATTACTTGTAGTTAATTAATAAAATAATAACTTTATTTCCTAAATGTTATTTTTAAATGGGCAGGTAACACAAGAGGAAAAAACATTCCACAATGTGAATTAAAAAGTGTAGTTGTGTTTGTCTGTTAAAATCGTAGCCTTATACTGTTAAGTTTGAAGTTTAAAACTAATAGTAGGAACTACTTTGAAATCTAAAGTTTAGCTTACTTTCAAATGTTTTTGTTGTAGCATACGCGGTTTTCTGTAAATCTCAAAAGTACGAGACAATGGTTTCAATTTTAAAGTTTAAAGTACCAGGAAGTAAATGGCAGATGTTAAGGGTACCCTTAAAGAGGTCCCACTCACCATTTTTGAACTGAAGCAGCTAGTTGAGAAAAAGATCGAATTGTGTGTAACATTTGGGGAGATAAATCTAAAATCTATTTGTAAAAATTTTAAGGTGGAAAAATGTATACCCAAAAAGATCCATACCATTCTTTAGAATGTAAAAATGTATTTTGAAATTGACGAATTTCTATGAAATTTAGTTTATTAATAGCACAACTTTTGTAAAACCATATGAACCAAAAATTAATAAATCTCATTCAAACGTTTTCGTTTATTGTCAAATAAACCTCTTCAAGATTAGTGAATCTGATATTTAAATGTTTACAAAATTATAGATTATAAATTGGTACATTGAAAGAATATATGTAGATAGAATAATATACAATAAATAATTAAGTGATTGGAGAGAAATAAGAGCCAGAATTAAAAAGTTTGGAATTTAATTTAGGTTTAGTTGATTTTATGTGAATGGCTTCTTTTATCTTAAGCAAAAAATCATTATTAGCATTATCTATAATTTTAAAATTGGATTTAGGTTTAGTACAAAATTGACAATATAGAATGTGACTAAAAATGGGAGAATTTGAGCTATTTAATTTAAGATGTTTAATCCATTTTCCAAGATGACGTTTAGTCTTTCCAATATAGGAAATAACAGGATCTTCCTGACTTGTTTATTTTTTGTTCATATAGTTTATACTAAGTTTCAACATGAGTTCTAATGATTTTGAAATCAATCTAGTTAAACTGAATTTGAAAATATCCATCATTAATGCAATAGCTAAATCTAGTCCTCAAAATATACATATCAATCGGTTTTAAATTATGCTTACCCCAAAACATCATCAATATCAATTGATTCACGTTTTCTTGACGACTGAAGCGGCATAGTTGTTTTCGTCTTAGCAGATACTTTGTTACTAGCCTCTACCTGGCCAAATATTTGAGCAAATTCATCATCATCATCATCATCGAAAGCCGCTGATGGTTTCTTTGGCGGAGATTTCGTATTTCCAAAATTTTCTTTCATACCGTATACAAAATTATCATTCCGTTTAGAAATTGGTGGAATTGCATTGGCACCCCCAATGTACGGCCGACCTGCAAAACCACCAGATTTTTTTGCCATAGACCTTGCGGAGGGCTTGAATAAGGAGGGCCCGAATTCTGAATCCAAATCTACATCAAAAGAATCCGTTCTTCCATCTAAGCCTCCGGCAGCCCATCGTCGTCGACCACTACGACCATTTAAGTGAGGCACTGTTACAGGTTCTTGCGTCTGAGAAAAAATGTAAAGTTTATATCAGAGTGCTAAAACATTTCAGTCTAATTGTAAAATGATATTGTCATAAAGATAAAATAACGCATTACATAATCATTTTATGAATTAATTTGTCAGGACCTGCTTTGGCAGCGTGAGTGCCAAAGTTTTCTACGTTTGAAGCAAATAATTAAAATTTAAGAATTTCTATTAGCTATTTTTGTGTAGAAATACGAAATATTATGGTTATTGATTAATTAATCTTGTATAAATTTGAAATGTCTTTGAACATAAAATCTATGCATAGATAGTTTTTGCAACTACACTATAATGCACGATAATGCGCGGTCACATGTCTCCAAGGAGACCAGCGATTTCCTCCGAGACAACATCAGCAGAATTGTCCAACCTCCGTAATTAACCAGATATGAATCTGTGCGATCGTTTTATTTTCCATAATATGGAAGTACATCGAGCAAACATAGAATTCACCGATCGACAGTCTGTTGTAAATTTCTTGGATAATTACCTTGATCAATTCAGTCGGTTCAAATTGAACAGAGAGTTCACTCGCATTCGTGAGGATCTTCAGCAGATTATTGACAAGAATGGGGAATACCTTGTTTGAACCTCTACACTATTGCATATATCTTTGTTAATTTTTGTAACGTATATTTAATTATAAAACAGATTCATAAGCAATCCTATATACATAGGTATATAGGATTGCTTATATAACTGCTTGATAATTGAATATATACCTACTGTTTTAATAAAAACGACATTTTTAAACCCCCTATAATTTTTATTCACCTAATTTTTATTTCACCTAAGAATTATTCTTACTTCACTTGTACTTGACTTTATTCTTAACAACACTTTCTTAAATTTGGTTCTCTTGTTTTTAATCAAAGAAAAGGTATACCTATGGGAAGAAATGCTAGTCCTCTTATTGCTGATCTGTACTTATACTGGAAAGAATTTTTAATTTATCTAAATTGAATCCTTCTTTGGTACTGAAACTTTCTAACAATTCCAGATATATTGATGATATTCCCACAGATTTAATTGTTGAACAAAGTAAAAGTAATGTTTTGAGAGACACAATTCCTGATGTTAATGTTGAAGTTATCAATTAATAATTTCATAATAAAATATATCATAAAGTAGATGATTTTTGTTTTGAAGTTGTAAACATGCCATTCTTTGACAGTATTATTCATTCAATTATTGGTTATATTTGTCTTTGATGTTGTTTGTTGTTTTCTATCCTCGCTGCTTGTTTGCTTTGCTGTTGGTGCGCGGCTAATAGCCCCAATAAACTTGATAATCTCTTCCGGATTGGTGTTGGTAATTTGGGTTCTAAGCTCATCATTGTGTTGATTCGCTGAAGGGTGCATGCGAGACATTTGAAGAGTAGGTTATCTCTGTCTTCTTGTACTATGCAGAAAGAGCAGTCAGCAGACTCATTTTTACCAATTTTGTGACAACTAGCCAGGATAATGCTGTGGCCTGTATGCAGCTGGGCAAGACAAGTTTCTTCCATCCTATTCAGCTTTTTCTGAGTATTATCTTGCATTTGCTATGTTCTTTTTCAGTCTTTCACTTTATGGTGATGGTGTTCTCTCTTTTTGATTTGATTGCTATGTTTGCTTGTTGGTATGGAACTTCCATCTGGGTGAAAGGATACCTTCTTTATTTCTGTCTAGGGAGGGATATACAAATAGGTTATTTCTTTTTCTTTCACCATTATTTATACCAAGTTCACTAATCGATTTTAGTGTAGTTGCTCTCCAGGACCTTCCATCTTTTTCTCTGGTTGTGATTTCTTTACATCTGTTCATAGCAGTTTTGTTTCTCAGAACTCTGACTAGATAGCTGGCAGCCAAGAATTCTCCTCTCTTTCATATGGGTCTGTAGTTGTGCTTGGTCACAACCTGTAATCATTCTAGCTGCTCTGTTCTGTTCCACTTCTACGTTTAGAACTGTGAATTTGCTTGCAGTAGGTATCCAGCTAGCTCCTGCGTACTCAGCAACTGATCTTATAAGTCCAATGTACAAGGCTCTAAGGTCATCTTTACTGTTTCCCATTGCTAGCTGCAGACGGCGAGGAGAGCATTAAACCGCTTCCTCATTTTCTTAACTGTGGCATCTCCATGCTTATTGAAGGTCATGTTATAGTCAAAATAGCGCCTAGAAACCTTGGGTTAGCATTTTTGTTGATTTTTACTGTAAACTTGTATGTCACCTTCCCATTTTGCTTCTTTGTTCCAGTTTGAGAAATGTATTCCATCTTGTCTTCATTCAATTGCATTCTCCAGGTTTATGTCCAATTTTCTATCTTGTGTATAGCCTTTTGGATTTCTTGTCTACACTTCTCAGGTGTATCGTCCTGGACCCAGATAGCCAGGTCTTGGATGATGTCGTTGATGAAGATAGTGAAGAGTTTTGGGGATAGTACACCTTGAAAATTTTCCAATCACTGAATTTGTGTTCTAATTTCACTCGAGATTGTCTACTGCTTAAACATTCCCTGATCCATTTATTGATACAGTTTGAGATGCCAATTTTGTCAAGTTTCCAGAGCAAGCTATCTTTCCCAACTTTGTCAAAGGCTTTGGAGAAATCAAACAGCACATTGAAAGTCCTTTTGCTTTTAACATTTTTCACTGGTGTTAAATCCATTGGTAAAGGTTGTTGTATTTTTGTAATTTAATCAGTTGTGCATCTTTTGCATCTAAAACTTGTTTTTTCGTTATAATATTTTTCTATTTCAAGTAACCGGTTAATTCGTTTGAGAATCATTCTTTTTGCTAGCTTGCAGGTGCAGTTAGTAAGATTAATAGGACGATATGAAGCAGCTTTTGTGGGGTCTTTGCGTTCTTTGAGAATTGGAATAACGGCCGCTCTTATCCACGCATGAGATAATTTAGAATCCCATTGTCTGGTTGATGAGCTTGAGCAATAGATGTTTTCCTTCTTCTGGGAGGTTTTTGAACATTTCACTTGAAATATGTTATCTCCGGTGCTTTTACCATTTTCTAGTTTATGAATTGCATTTTCTAATTCATCTCTATTAAAAGGAGCACATTGGTTTTTCAGTTTGTTATCGCATTTTTTGCAGTTTTGGGCCAAGCTATTTTTCCACCATTTAGTAATTTTCCTTTCCTATTTCACATCATTTTATTTTATTTTGCTCTCGTTGGAATATTGTTTATTGAGTTCTTTCGCTTTTGATTTGTTTTCGAAGAGCTGGGTTGGCGTAAGTGCGCTTTGTTCCTGGATTTTACAGCCAACTAATATTTGTGTCTCCCATGAAGATTTAGATTTTTTCCAAGTTACTTTACAATAAATACTAGAGGTTATAATATTAAACCTCTATTAAGAAAATTAAGTATGTTTTGTATTGCTAAATATATTATTAATAATTCTGATCTATTTGGATTTACTGTCAATTTTAATTTAGCTAATTACACTTCAAAACCCATCCTTAAATCTGTTGCTAATTGTTTAGATTCTACCAATTTTGATATTGGTGTTAAGTCTGAATCTAATATATCCATTCATGATGCTATATCTAATATTCCAGATTCTAAGACTAATATTAATTCTGAATTTATCAAATCTTTTCATAATACTATTCTTCATAACTCTGATGCCAGCATTACTGTTAATTCTGCCACAATTAATAGTTCCTTTTGTCACAATCCTCCAAAAGGTTTAGATAATTTAGATAATACTTCTTATTTAAATAATATGATCCAAATATTCAACAAATGAATTTATTTATCATCTTACCAATATTAATAATAGTTCAGATTTTCTATCAGGTCAAGTTATATAAAGGATGTTTAGTTTATTAAACTTTTATGATGATTTCTTTGATACTACAAATCAACAAGGTGTTCATGAAGCTTTCCTTAAAATCATTAGTAATAACAATATTAATTTTATTTATTTTAATGGTCTTTCTAAAACTGCATTTGCTTCAATTGTTATTCCTTTTTGGCTAGTGATGATCACTTTAATTAGATCATCAAACAAATTCATTATATTGACAGTAATCCATTTTATCACCAAACTAATATTGCTAGATTTTGTAATAATTGTCAAATAGTTACACAGCATTCTATCACTTATAATACTATCAATTTTCCCAGAATACGAACTATTTTAATCAAGATTTAATAATACTAGTTCTGGTAGACATACAAAAATCTGCAGAAATGTAGTTGTTCATAACATTTACATTGCTTTTAAGGACTAAATTAAAATGTTTTAAATCAATATAGAATTGCTTCCTTACAGGTTTGAATGGAGATTCTTTCTTTTGCACTTTAGGTAAGACATGTTCTTCTTTCTCTTCTTTAGAAAAGAGATGTGATCCGGGAGACGGTAATTGATTTTGTTGACGTAAAGGTTGCCTGGTAGTTAGCATCAAGCGTTGAGACGTTTTGAAATAAGCATGTCGAATAGCCTGGAAAATAAAGACAACAAATCCTCAATGCATTGATATAATAGTAAAATCAATTTAAAAAAAGACTTGCTTACATGATAAGCCTAAAATAATCAAAGTATAATTTTAAAATATTATAGGAAATGTTTTTCATACAATTATCCCGTAAAAAAACTTCTTGGATAATACTTTTCCACATGTGGCCAAAAAACACATTTATCTGAGTTCTTACCTACCATTCGTTTTCATTCCCAAACTACTATTATGTATGTATGAAGATATATAAAACAAATTGAATGTTAATGATATTCTACCGACTACGTGCTTCAGCAATATCACCATCCTAGCTAAACAAGTTCTCACACCGGCCTCCTCGAAAAATCGTACTGACTATGATCAAAGCGGGCGAGCTGGAATTTCACATAAATTTGACATCCTAAGAAAGACTCATTAACATTTTTTAAATCGAGAAAGTAAATAACTGTTGATACTGGGCAGCGAGAAGCTGGCGATGGACGATGAAGGCGATCAGCATCTAGTTCATTGAGACCAATGCAGTGCGCCTCCCCGCTGTGGTCCCCGTGGGATGAACACATTTCAAATAAAATTCATTCGCCAAATGCCTGCACTCCCTGAAATGCTTCAAGGAGATCTACTCTTCAGTGATTTTTGGGAAAGAGGCTTCTCAGGGTCTCTTATTGCTACTATCCTGGTACATTGAATCTAACCATGGTCCAAATAGATGAATAAAGTTTTCATTCTGCAGTGGAATGCCGATACCATGAGTACTAAGAAAACTAAAATTAAGAAGTTCTTCTACTATCATACCACAATAGTGGTGATCCAGGAATGTAATTTCAACCGCGATAAAATTATATCTCTTCAAGGGTACGACGCTCCAATTTTCAAAAATCGTTCTCGTGGTAGAACAAACCAGAGGCGGTGGTGTAGCTCTCTACATTGAAGAGGCGTCCAATACATAGATTACTAATAGCTCTCTAGATAGCACTGATCATATCACTGAATTATTACAACATTCACAACATTTACATCCCTCCTATCCGCTCTGGTCAGGAAGATGAGGATCAGAACTTCAATCCCTATTATATTACATTCAATGAGAAAACTATTTTAGTAGGTGACGTCAACACCCACCGCCCTAGTTGGGACATTAATTAAGATGAGTGCGACAGACTGGGTGATGCTATTGATGACTTGGTGAACAAAGTTAATGGTCATATTTGCCAAGATGGTCAACCTACCCGTAAGAGAAGAATTAGTGGTATCTGTAGCGCCCCTGATAGTACTATCGTTTCTGAAGACGTAACAGACCAGATCGAGTGGAAAGTGTTTTAGACAACATGAGAAGCAACCACCTCTTTATCCTCCTTAATATCAATAAATGACGTCAGATCCCAAAAGGAAACGAAATGGAGCTTCAAGAAAGCTAATTGGGAGAAATTTACGTCCGAAACTGAGGCTGAAATGGATACGGTATCGAGCCGTTCTCTGGACAGCTACGTAAAAAACCGACTTTCACTTCAAGGTTTCCCAGAAGAGTATCCCCAGAGGTTGTAGAGAGGTTATTAAACCTTTCTGGAATGAAAATATAGCCAAAGCTATCAGGATCAGAAATGACGCAGCTAAAAGAGCCAGTGATAGCGAGGAGGATAGGAAGAATTGCATCGAAACCTGTAAGAGAGTGCAAGACTTCACAAATGAAGCTAAGTCCAAAGACTGGAGAGATTACGTCGAGAATGAATTAGACAACAACATTGATACGATTAAACTTCGGAGAACTATCAAAGCATTTGATGAAAGAAGACCAGCTAAAACTGAAGAGAAGACCATCTCGATTACTTTAAAGAATCTTACTAACGGCAAAGCTTCTCCATAAGAAGGACAAGGCAGAGGCCTTTGTGAAAGTATATGCTAACGTGTCGAGACTCCCACATGTGAAAATTCGTGACAAAGATCTCTTGAACATGCTGACATAAAACCTTTAACGGTCTTAAAGATGGTACTTCCAGGCATAGTAAGTTACACGAACTACAGTAAGCTCTGAGTGGTATCAAAAATGGTAAAGCTGCTGGTGATGATGGTGTTAACGCCGAGATGCTCAAACTTGTCTTAGAGCACTAAAACACCAGAGTTGGAGATAGGCTACTATTATTCCAATGCTGAAAAGCGGTAAGGATTTTAGCAACATTGAAAGTTGCAGACCAGTTACCCCCCACAGCCAGCCATGTCGCCAAGCTTATGGAGAGAATTGTCAGGATTAGACTGACTCTATGCTATCATGGAAAAGGCTAATATGATCAAGAATTACCAGGCTGGCTTATAGAGTTCGACCCCCGAAAGGGGCTTTGATACTAAAATAATAATTAAAAATAAACATACACAGTATCTTAGCACCTACGACACTCAACCAATGAAATGAATTTTAATAAAACATTGCCTTGTTTTTAAAAGATGAAATTCTGAGCAAAAAGAAAAAATCATGGTTAGCAATGATTTATTTTTCTGCTAATAAAACATAGCTATGAAATTTTACTCACTGGGAATAGCAGTGCTATTATGAATTCTGTATAAAACGCTATAAATTTTAAAATTTGTAGATACGATAGTTAACTTAATTGGTTCATAAAACTTTTATCTTCCAAAATATGCACTCAAACATTTGCTGCATTACGAGTATATAGAATTATCAATTTGAGTTTAGTGTAGTTACGATAGTTTTAACCATATGATAGAGGGTTCATCATTATCTACGTGGATATGATATACCAAAATATATTAAAACATCACTGCTGGTGTAAGCTATTACGTTAAAATGTTATTTTTTTCTGAAAACCTTATAAGCTAAGAAAGACATTAAAATATATAGAGCTCGATGTTACTTTCCACTCGCTCGATAGATGTATTAAAAGCCAGCCTTACGTCTTTAGAAGTAGGCCTGTTCTTTGGATTCCAAGCAATCATGTCTAGCATAAGTTTAATTGCTTCTCCTCCAGCATTTGGTATCAAAGACTGAAGGGGTGTAGCAATACATTGGGGAAAGCGAAAATTCATGGCTGCTGCCAGTTGATAGCCTTCAGGCCAATCGGTCTAAAATAATAACAAAATAAAACTTGTGACATTGTTATTGATTTCACATTCCAAAAGGTGCCAATTCATAGTGTATAATAGTATTGGTGTTCAAAATAAAGATACCAAAGAATGTAAAAATGTGAAATAGTAACATTATTTTTTGTACAGTTTTTGTTCATTCAAGCTTCGTCACTTAATGAAGAATTCAATTATGTTTACTTAAATTTTTTAATCGCGAAAACAATATTTTATTATTACAACAAAATATATCCAAAATACGTGTCCAGTATAATCCTTTTATTATCATAAAAACAGCTGAGTAAAAAAAAGACAATAATCAAAATATTTTTTACTTTGTCTTGATTTATTTCTCTATTAAACTACAATAAGCATCTATAGAATATCCAGAGTATCAACTCAAGTATTGCTAAGTTACCATGGTTATATTTGAGTAGCAACGCCTGGTATACATTCACTAACAGCATATAACAATGTTTAAATAATGGATTTTGCTATGCATTAGATATTAACAGTGAGTATAGAGATAGGAAGCAAACAACAAAGCTGTATTACAAACAATTAAATTAGTATCATATAAAAATTTAGTACAAAACAAATAGTCATCACACATTGCTTGTGATAATATATCTGTACATACAAAGTAGGAAATAGCACTGACTAAAGTTAGCAATATCAACTTTGAAATTTAAACAATTCTCTAAGTTGTTACCTATGTATATCAGTTAAACATTAATACAAAATACAAGTGGCATTTCCTATAGCAAAACCACTGTTCTACTGTGTTATATTCTAACCACAGTTTTGGATAAAAATAGAAATTTTAAACAATATTGGGTGTTTTAATAAATGAGTATAGGCATAGTCAATTTTTAAACCCACGAGGTTAACCATCTTTGGTAAAAATCTTTGTTGTTATTATAGACAGAATTTTGTGTTATATAATAGTTCAATTATCAACCAATAAAACTAAAAAATGTGTTATCCTAAGTTCTTTATTTGTCTGATACAACTGAAAAGTATACTAATCGAAATTTTCCCACTTACTTTGCTTGGAGTACCAAGCACAGAACAGACTTTATAAATCATATCGATTTCTGAACTACCAGGAAATAATGGACGGAAAGTGTACAGCTCAGCCATAATACAACCTGCTGCAAAAATATCAATCGGGGAATTATAACTGGTCGATCGCAATAGAACTTCGGGGGCACGATACCTAAAAATCAAATGCAGAAATGTACATTTATTTTTGATAAATTGAATGACTAACAAAAGAACTGTTTAACAGATAGTATATCGAAATCACATTTTTTGTAAATACATAAATTGTTAGGCAAGTCAAATATTGTTTTAAATAAATCGACACCTGATTAAATATGATGTAAAAACCAGCTGTACACACAACATTTTACAAATATAAAACATACAGAAAATATTAAAATTAATTCGCATGCTGAGCTTTTTAAATAATAGCAGTAAGCATTAAAGCAGATCATAGTTCAAAATGATCGGTAAAGATTCGTAACGGGAAATTGTACATAGTAAGGTACCTAAAAGGTATTTAGTTATTATACATATTTAATAAATACCATATCTAAAAATTGTTTAACAAATTTCCATATAATGAGATCGGTCTCACTAAAGCTGTTTTAATTATGACATTCATCATATTAGGTGGTTTAGTGTTTCAAAAATCATCTTTCATTTTGTTAGAAATACATTTCATCTAAAATGCAGAGCTTAACACAGTTCACAAAACTTTGGTAATATTATGATAGCATAATAAGTACTATGGACAAGCGAATATTCACCACTATAACATTCATCAAATCAAATGTGACGATTTATGTTGTTAATCTATTTATAAATGGACGTATTCAATGTTGATCTCTGTGTGTGTGGTAAAGGCATAGAGGCCACATTAGCATCTCAAATCAATCCCTATAATAGCGGACAAATATTGACGGGGTTTCAAAAATAATTTTACTTTTAAAAAAAATAACAAAATCGTTTTTTATGGGAATATACAACATTTTGTGTGGGTAGCCCAATATATTTACGTCAAAATTAATTTCAGTCAGAAGGCAGCAAGCGATTATACACAAATGTAAGCATAACAAATAATTTATCGTGAAATCAATAACGAATTTATTGAACACAGTTAATGACATTCAAGACATAGAATTTATTTAATTTCTTTTGTTGATTGAATTGTTTACTAATGTGACAGAACAAGAATAAGCCTACTTTGATCATGGCCACCTCTCTAAAATTTATAAAATCTGACATCAATAAAATATGCACATAGACTATGTACTTGGCTGAAGCAAGGAAATTGCTTTTTGGAGAACCTTGAAAAAGTAATATTTATAAATTTTGCAAGCAAAGCTGCAATGGGCATCTAGTAATTTAAATAATGCTAGAACACAAGTAGTTTTTGTCAACAAGGCATAGTCAGACAAAACTTATTAGCCATAGATTTTTATGCGTCGTCGTGGCGTATCATTAGAAGGAAAAAACACAAATTTCAGTCAGTTTTTGGCAAATAAATCAAACATCTTTTCAAATATCGATGAAATAGTCCAACTAATATGTAGCTACAACTCATTCGCAATGGGTTTTAAAATATAGATTTTCATGAACTGGGCGGGCACCACAACAACCAATGAAAGTTGATTAAGTGCTTTAAATTATTACTTTGTTCAAGTATGGATAAAATGGTCAAACATTAATTTGTATAAAGTCAAACTATTCTTAAAAATTGAGATTTAAGGACTGGATGGGTAATGAAAATCGTGCTTTTTTATGCAGTCTTGAAGGTTGTACAGACTTCAAATTTAAGATACATGTTTATGTACGAGTATAAAGCCTTATTAATAATAGACACAGTAATCATGAAATACAGTGGCATTCATATTTTTCCTAGTTTTTAAAAATATTTTTTAAGTTGTGATTTTTTTAGCTTGCATTTCGCCCTTTGAACTATTAAAAAATCAAATTTACAAAAGGGGTTTATGTTTTAATAAATTTCGCTGCCGTGGGTAACCAATCTTTCTTTAAAACCTCTAACTTTGTTGGATTTTGTACAAATCAAGAATTAAATATCTAGAAAATGTTATTAATACCTACAATAAGTTCACTGTTGCTTTAAACTAAACTGCATCTAATCGTAATCGAATAATATCTTTAAATTAAACAATTAAAAAAGTTCTGTGACTTGACTAAAGAAGCTTGATATATATAATAAGCAAAAGTAAGTATGCATTACCATTGGAAACAGTGTCTGTTAAAGTTCTTATAAGTTTACCTAAGCAGAACCAGTCAGCATCTTAATTAAGTCTATCGTAAGCAATCTGCAATTTTTCTAATATAAAAATAGCCTACATTTAACAAGAGTAGTGAAAGATTTAATAGAAGCTGTCGTATATATTACGTATTACGCCTTGAAGCCACAGATTTGTTAGTATCAATTCAAAATCATAACATTGTTAAATCCATTTTATTTAACTATCTTTTACGCCGATAAGATGTTTTTCATAAAGCATGAGAGTATTTTATTTTTAATATAGTTTTACTATTGATATTTTGTTCATTCATAGCGTATTGTCGTTGACTTTTTAATAGGCTATTCTAGTTATATAGTCTGTTAAAAAAATCAATTACAATACACTATAATAAAGGCAATAGAATAGCGGTTGAAGATGATCACTTGATAATAAAATCCCTCCATATTATATGGAAAACATCTTATGTATGTAATTGATATAGTTGACGCAAACATAAATACACTAAAGTACATATATTGGTTTTGGACAGGTAGAATTTTTTTAAAGCAATTAATTTGGTCATTAATTTTATGTGTTAATTAATAATTACAGTTGTTATATTTTTTATTCAATCAATATTATATTATGTCAGTGTTTCTTATGCAACTTGGGGGTGAAAAAGAAATTTTTTACTTTCTTTAAAAAAGGGGTGAATTTCTAAAATAATACTGACTGGACTTAGATAAAATAAATCTATAAACAAGAGCTGACTCCAAATTATTAGTGGCTTAGCTAAATCTGATCAACTTAGTCAGGGTTCACAAACTTAATTTTTAAAATGTACTTCTTCTTATCTACGACGGATTTGACCTGGACTGGATTCATTATATGCGCTAAAAAAGCCGACTCCGTGCAAGAAGCTCATGAGACCCTGGATGTCGCCACTAACTGGCCTCCAAAGCATCTGATCCTCACAGGGATGTATGCGTTGCAGGATGTGGGTGGCGCCTTGGTCAATTAAGACATAACACCCTCATAGTGTGATCAGAAAGCAGTCTGAATCTTCATGATGAATCACAACTGATATAACAGCTAACTAGACAACATAACTTGCTTTGTCTATTGATCTTAACAACTGGTTAAACTAAATTATCTATTGGTCAATAGATGCCTGACATCCCTGGCTTAGTGCATGTAGGACTGGTGCAAAGAAACTGCTGGCGATACTGTCTGCAGCGCTCTGCCCTAGTCCTATAGTAAAATAAAAATTATCACTTTTCCAAAACCTATGCACTTTAGTGTATTTAAATAAAATTTCTATTTGATGTCAAATTTAATTGTAATTTGTTTTTAAAGTCATCTTTTTATTCACTTATTTCAATTACGACTAAAACTGTATATAATTAAAAAAATTTAAATTAACAAGTAGAAATTAAAAATTTTAAAAAGGACTTGTTGGGAAATTACACATAATTTTAAGAAAACAAAACTCAAACAAGAGAATAAAACTGCAAAACGAATTTTACCATCGAGTAGCAACATAATCAGTAAATGGTGGAGTAGCTCTAACTTCTCTAGCAAGGCCAAAATCAGCTAATTTTACAACATCTATATTATCACAAAGAATGTTTTCTGGCTTCAAATCACGGTGAAAGTAGCCTGTGAATGACAGAAAATGTGCTCAATTATAAATTGAATTCAGAAATATAAAGAAATGAACTGTTCATGTACCACCAGTAAAATATTTATGTAGAATGATGTCAGTCACACTTCAAATTCTTTATTGCATGCCCCAAACGTAAACAAATTGTGTAATTCAAGAAACGTAAATACGTACAAAATAACTTTAATTTATCTACTTCTGATTCCACCATTGTGGAACTCTAATTCTACTGCCCCGTGCAAAGTGTCGCCGCACCCTTAGATTTTCACATTTTATATGTTATTTTAAACAGTCACTGTGAGAAAATTATATGATCCAGAAAGCTAAAATTTTCACATAACTTTCAAGTAGGTCATTGGATAGTTGAGTACATTTTTAAAACTTTGTTGGACGTATACTTTTCTCACATTTGCACGGGGCTGTATATGAGTCTGCCTATTGCACAGATATTGATGTTCTGTTTCTTGAACCGGCTGATGTATGTAAATAGACCATTTTCTTTATTGCCGTTGTCTCTAATGGATCCATCTATGCAAATGTCAACTTTTAGCCTTCGGATTTTTTCTTAAGGTTTTGGGAGTCTGTATTTTCTGGCTTGTCTTTTTCTACTCGGAGGATTTTGTGGTCGTGGTTCCAATGACAAGATTGAATGCTTGCCGAATTGATAGTGATTCTCTTTGGGAATGACGAGGAGACTATTTTCTGCTTTCTTGGAAATTTTTAATTATATCCATCATATACCGAGTACGAAACGGCAAAGTGAGAAACAGCAAATCCCCCCCCCACTCATTATTCAGCTGCAATCATTGAATTATTCCCATATAATGATAATCATTTTATGTATTTTAGTGAAATTAAAACTAGGATAAAGCATAAACACAAATGAAAAGCCAGACGCAGGAAAGTAGTTTATAACCATAATAAAAAATACATAGGTTTAGTTTGAAAAAGATGTAGGTGATTATAATAGACAACTAGAATCTAGCAATTATGCGGTTACCACAATAAGAACACATTCTAGATATCATCACACTCAAAATGTTATAGCAAAGCACAACAAATAATTATTTAATTACATCCATTAATGGTGAAAAGGATAAATATTCTTACACGGAAAATCTACAATCAATTAATTCTTTATACTCAAACTAAAATATCAAAGTTTGTAGGTATGAACATTTCAGTGAGTGAACAAAATTATGAAGTTAGTAAATACAAATTACGTAAGAAATACCTAATGGTAAGTTCGGAGAAAAGAACAGGAATCACACACCTAACACAATAATTAGATTAACCAAACAGAAATCGATGAATAGGCAGTACAATAAAAACTAGAAAAAAAAATAAACAAATAATCGAGTCGCTCTGTGTGTTCATATTAGGTTTTAAACGTTTAATAAAAAGCATTTCATAGATTAAGCAATCAAATTTGAAGGAAAATATCAATAGTGGTCCAATAGAGACCCCAAGGGATTCAGTAATTTCCAATAGCGTTCATCAATGCGTTGGTGAAGCTACTGGCGAGTGTAGTTGACATAACTTGAGTCACACAAGTCAGATTTATATTTGTAAACAACGCTTTGACGAGACACAATTGGAGGTTTAATTTCTTTAGTTTTAAGGATGGGAGAAAGTTTTTATATGTAAAAAACAAGTTGAATAATTTTGGCAATTTTACTGTTAAAAAGTCTCAATTCAGATTTAACAACATCATCGGATTTCTGGCATTTAAAAGGGAGAACAATATTTAAAACGTCTTCTTTAGATTTAATGGATGGTCGACACATTTAGAGGAAATAAAGGAAGAGATTGTCAAGTGAAAAAGATGAGATGAATATTTTAAATTAATAAAAACATTGGATAAGTAAACGATTTCCTCATGGAAATATTGCCAATTGGAGGATAAATTAAATCTATAGTCGACATGACTTTCAAAGTGAAGTAAGAGGCCAAGATTGATTGATAGGTTTCTTATAAACTTTAGTGAAAAGACTAATATCAGATTTAATACTTAATAAAGATCTCGTACCAATGAAGGGAATAGAATTATTGTCAGCTATACACGACCAAAAAAATGGAAACCCTAAATAATAAGAATAAAAAAGATTATTTTAACACTAAATAATTTGTTATATGTACAGATAATTAGTATCTTGTATATCCTCCATTCGCCTGCAGTAAAGTTCGAACCCGTCGTGTCTCACTGTCCGCCAAATTTTGGATCACGTTGAGAGGCAATGCTCTCCACTCCTCCATAAGAAAGTTTCGCAGTTCATTTAATGTGC